>PVJA010022670.1:6557-34062 GCA_004027025.1 Myocastor coypus | reverse complement strand
CTGAGTGGAACAGAGCAGAGAGCATCCAGTTCATGGCGGTGGAACAGCAACAAAATGGCTGCAGAGGTAGCCAACCAACACGGTAGCAGAGCAACAGCAATATACATACATATATATATATATATTATATATATATATATATATATATATATATATATATATATATTGTGTGTGTGTGTGTGTGTGTGCATGTGTGTGTTTATTGAATCTTTATATAGAAATTTTAAAACTTGGTCTACTCAGTGTCTATAAGGAAAAGTATTCTTTCAGAGAAAGAAAGTAAGGAGAAAGAGAAGAATTTGCCTAGATGTATTTTGTTTACCCTGTCCACATTTTCAGGCACAATTGGCCCAGAGAAAGGACTTGGGAAGATAGTTTTCTAAAACTGATAAATTTATTTTTCAGCTAGGAACAGTACAAGTATCTTCCTGGAACCTTACATCTCTCGGTCCCTTCTGTTTTAGTGTTTTAATCTCTTTCTATAGATTTCTCATTTTTTTCTTTTTGTCATTGTCCCTTGTTCACTATTCTTTCTTTCTATGTTTCTCTTTCTCTCTGTATGTTTCTAAAGAAGAGACAAGCTTTCTTTTCAGCTATTAAGCTTCATTGAATCCAAATTTGCATTTATTTTTAAGGAGCACCTAGTATGATGTTGAACAATGCAGATGGCAATAATATTGTTGACTTGCTCATCTGTAGAGAACTTTAAGAGCTACATCTGACTGTGGTGTGAAGAGGAAATCTAATTAATAAAATTAGTGTCCATATTTGTACTGCTAGAACATAACTGTCCTAGCAAGATTGATTCCTGTATCATTCTGAAACATGAGCTTTTTGTTACAGAATGTTTAAATTTAATGTAATACAAGTGGTTGAAAATACAGGCCAGGGTGGGTCCTATAGCTCAGTAGTCTTTATTGCCTGCTTAGGCAAGCTTAGGCAACCACAGGGATCACGGTTTGATCTCTGGCACTACATGCTGCTTCAACCTCACCCCCAGGGCATGCTGAGCCAACCATAATATAAACAAACAAACAAACAAATAAATAAATAATTACAGTTAATAAAAAGAGAAAAGACAAGCCAGTTTGAGGACATATTTTCCAGTGTGACTTTTTCTCAAGTCTAGCTGATGCTACAAGTCTTTATTAACATGTCAAATTTGAGAGTATGGCTGGATGCATCCTTTCTTTAATTTTTTTTGGGGGGGACCAGAGTTCATACTCAAGACCTTGTACTTTCCAGGCAAGCACTTGTGCCACGGAGCTGTCTCCCCATCCCGTTTCTTGAGTTTTCTTTTTTTAAAATACACAATTGTATCACCCACCTTGTCACACGGGTATTGAACACATGGCTTGTTGTGTTTCAAAGGGGCCTGTCTTTCCTAGCCTGCTTTTTGGCTTCTTTCACATGTGTGTAACTGATTTCAAGAGTTTTCCTTTGGCCTGGCTAGCTTAGGTTTAAGGATCTATTACTTGTGAATCATCTGTTGTATGTTTTTACTCCCAGGGTTGGCTCTGTTACTTGTGGGTTCAATTCTTCTGTCTGTTAATTGACTTGGTAGAGGAGGAATAGCAATTAAGCCTGATTGCTCTGGGGAATCGATATGAAACATTGCTACAGCATTCTCTTGCTATATGACAAGCGTTTTAGAGTTAGTCTCCTGGGGAAGCGGTGCTTTATGCATGACAGCATGCTGTACTTTGATAGTAAAGTGTTTTTATTCACATGATTTGTATTCCAGCATTGATATAGTTGTCTCAATTATAAATATGATAAAGCAGTTTGATGATATATTAAAAGAGTTATTTGCAGTGCCACCAGTAGAGTGTGAGAGTGGAAATGTGACTTGAATCTTTCACCTGCAAGTTCAAAAGCTTACCCATGCTGGGATATAGCTCTCTTCATCCTCAGTCTCAAGATTCCTTAGTTGCCTATTTTATTGAGGCTCATGATTCTCTTGCTTTATAGCTCTTCTCCATTGTCACTCCACTTTCCAGGTCTTTACTACCTCAGTTACATAAGCTCCATGGTCACCAGGAGCCACTTTAACAACTGAGTTGCTGCCATTGGGCTTTGAAATGTGACATTTAGTTGTATCTGGAATGGATCATGTCACCTATTCAGAAGCCTATGTGTCTAAATGTATAATTTCTTCTTCCTCCGTAACACTGATACTGAATATACATGCAAATGGACAAATACATAGATCATATAGATAGGTATAGACATATATATCTAGGTGAATAGTGCCTAAATACGTATATAATATGCTCAAATATACAAATATAGATAAATCTATAAATATGTTTCATCAGGTGTCTAAACAGAAATTCTGTGACAGTAGAAATGAATGATTAAATGATGACAACAAATACAGAGTGCTTTTTGTTCAGCTGAATAATTCTGAACTTTTGGCCCTTGACAATAGTTCAGTGAGTTTGCTGTTTTATGTCCCTCTTCTATGCCCAGCCCCATTTCAGTTTTGAACGCTCTTAATATCACTTCAGTCACTCGCTTTTAAAACCTAATTTTGTAATAATATGTCATTTATGTGTAAACTTATGACCTTTTCTTGTTTGGCATAAAAGAATGCTCATTGGTATGTATCAGCTGAAATACGTTTTTTGTCATTCTACTGTGAGGTAAAGAGTTACTAATGTGGTCTCTTAGTCCTAAAAGACTTTAATATTTCTTTGCTTATCTTTGATCAACTTGGTTATAGAACTCTAATTATATTAAAAATGTAACTATCATAATGTCAACCACATTTAACCTTCTTGATATCCCATGATTCTTTGCAGTAAGGGTGCAAGGCCAGGTCTTTGCTGACTGCTTGATAACTGAATGAGTGATTATTCTCCTTGTTAATGGACAATGATATAGAAAACTCTTCCATATGTACAGAATATTAATGAGAGGCTGCAAAAGCTGAGATAAGACTATAAGATGCTGCAAGCCATCACTTCTAAGAACACTATAAAAAATATTACTCATCAAGAATGTAGCCAGATGGGGAGTCTGTGTGTGACGAATGAGGAAGGGAATGGTGAGGCAACTTCTAATACATATGAATAACTGAGTGACTGACCAACAAAAATATTTCTTGCATGGATTCTGACAGTAAGGTTTCCATTTTTAAAAAACAAACGTTGTGAGAAAGCATTATAGAATTTGAAATGGGAAAAACTCTGGCCTCCTTCTGTGCTCCTCTAATGCTTTCTGTGCTAGGTATAGTATGTTATGTATTTGTCCTTCATGAAAAATGACATTGAGACAACTGCTAAAGATATTTCCACCAAGCCCAAGAATCTGTCCCAGTTATATACCAGGACATCATGTTATTTTCTCTAATTTTATTTGTAGTTGTGGGTATTGACTCTAAAGGGAACACTTAAGGAAAACATTCTTGTAGTCTGCATTTTTGGATGATATACTAAAAAATGCAGAAGACTTGTTCACTGGATATTGCACAATTGTTAGATCAGCTCACTTGAGCTCTGTAAATAGGGTCTCTCAGTTAGTTCTCCTATTGAAATCCTAGAATGCCACAACCACAAGGACTAGAAGATCATCTAAGCCCCTCTTGTTTTATTTGTTTTCTGCAATTAAGTAATATAAAAGCTACTTTTAAAGGCAGACTTTTTCTTATTTTCTTAGAAATTTTATCAAATTAAATGTCATTTGGAATGCTATTAAATAAGAATGTAAAATAATATAAGTGGTAATATCATAAACTGCATAATGTAAAATATGCATATATTTTGTATAATATACATAAAACTAGATATGAACACCCTATACTTACAAAACTATTACCTCATCTACATAAGCTCTGTGGTCTGTTGGATCCACTTCTCTTCTCTCTTGCCTGTCTTCCCATCAAACAAGGACACTTTCATTGCATACAGGGTCTTTGTGTGACAGGAACACATCCTTTTTCTTAACACGCCCATCCTTGTCTAGATTTTAATAATTACCACATTTTAGTTGGTGTCCACTCAACTGTTAACACAAACATGTAAGTGGGTAGAAAAAAAATAGCATGACAGTATATGGTTTTAAGAATATACCTGAGGGAAATTTTAAATACATTATCATAGAAAGCAAAACACAATCTTAGAAAGGCCTAATAATAGTAGATAAGCCATCGTCCTTAATTCATGTGCAAAGCCCAATTTAAAACTATCAACTTATATGAACTTTCTCATTTTGCAAAGGGGAAGCTGTAAATTAAGGTTATACACAATCCAGGACCAGAACTAGAACCAGAATCTAAAACTGAGGTGGTAAATTTTCTGGAAAACCATACTACTGTTATTTGTATGGTTTAAATTCATCTTGCCATGACTAAAATTAGAATAAGAATGCTTTGTGCTCTCTCCAATGAGTCTTGGACTTTATGTGACTAGGGATGCAGAAATTATCCACCCACTACTACCTTTCTGTTACTTGAATTTTTATTTATTTATTTATTTATTATTTATTTATTTATTTGTGGAACTGGGGATTGAACTCAGGGCATTGCACTTGCCAGGCAAGTGCTTATTCTACTGAGTGATCTCCCCAGCCCCATGAAATGGTATTTGTTGTAATATTACTATGTCTTATTTTTAGGTTGGTGCTATCAGCGTTCATAGCATGAAAGGCAGGATTTAACAGGAAGACCTTCTTTTTTAAAATTTTTTAAACTTTTTTTTCTTGTTTCAGAACTTTTGTTTGTTTGTTTATTTATTTATTTTTATGGCTGGCTCAGCCTGCCCTGAGAGCAGGGCTGGTGCAGCATGTGGTGCCAGGGATCGAACTGTGGTCCCTGCAGCCATCCAAGCTTTCCTAAGCAGGAGCTTTAGACCACTGAGCCATCCTGCCGGGCCCCCTAAGAGGAAGACTTTCTAGAAAAAGATCAGGACCTTTATGTGCAGTGTATTTGGCTGAGGCAAACTGAGCCTAGATTGTTGGGCAATGTTTTAAAATATGTACATGGTTGCAAATGATATAATTTCAATATTATTGATTTAATTTACAATTTGTAGGTAAACTAATATGACATTCTAAAAAAAAAAATTAAGGTCCTAAATCCTACCTTGGGGCCAAAAATAAAAATAGCTGGATGAAGAGTTAACCATATTGCTTTGCTGAGCCTTGGTCTCCCTCCCTTGTGAGATGGTGTATTGAGCAAAGTGATGTCTAAAATTTTTAAACTCATAAGTTGCAACAGCTGTAGATAAGCAGTTTAATTGTTATCTTGTGCATTTACACTATTTTTGCTATAATTTGGTTCCAAGTATAAATTGAAAAGCAATATAAGTAAACAAAATATTTTTCTGCCCTTTTATAAATTCCCTTAAAATCAGAGAGATGTATTTATCCTACATTGTAAGGTAGACTGGTAGCAACTTCACTGATTGCTGAATTGATTTCATATCTTTTCTATCTTATTTTTATTTTTAGGTATAATTTAAAAGTTTGATACAGAGAAAGATGGATATTATTTGGAAAGCTAGTGCATAAAAATGGGCCCACTTCAGATTACGAGAGCCTCATGGCTGGCTGAGCTCAGCATATTCATGGAACAATAAAGCCAAAGCAGCTGTAGAGACTAGGAAGATATACAACAAGATGAGCCAGGTTGGGAAGGACCTTCATTGCTTGGCAGGGAAGTTTGGGCTTATTAGCCAAAAGAAAAAGGGTCCATCAGGGCTTCCTGCTTCTTGTGTATATATGTTTCCCGCTGACTATTAAATAAGGGCTGGTTCCGTGCATGTCTGGTTGATTGCTTTTGCCCATCCCTGAGGATATATGTTCAGTCAACACTCTGAAATCTCCTTAGCACTTTGTCTGCTATTAAGTACAGACAACTTTGAGTGCCTGGAAAAATTCATTTGGGCTTCAATTTTCTTGTCTCTAAAATGAGGCTTTGGAACTGGATCCCATGGTTGCAGTTCATTGTCATTGTCTTTCTGTGTTTCTCTGTTCCTTCAACTACCTCACTGACAGAGTGATCCTATCAGTCAAGTGTGTCTCAGTACAGCACTGCATATCTACCTCTGTGGCAGTAGGAGGAAGTACGTACTCTGGGAAAATCAATCTCACCAATGATTCTCTCTCCAACTTTTAAATCATTAGACTCTACTTTTTGCATATTTTTCCTGGGCCTGACATACTAATTTATAGCTACAAGCTCATTCAAAAAAATCAATCTGGTGACTTTGGAACATATTTAGGAAAAGCTATTCATATTTACATCAGTTATTATTTTTTTCGCTACAAGTAACATGATACCAAAGTAAAAGGGGCTTAAATAACAAGAACATTTTATTAATTCAGAGGCGGGGTGGTTTGAGGGTTATCACTTAATTCAGTGGTTTAGTAGTACCATGAGAGCCATGCTTTACTCCATCTTTCTCTTGTGCTATTCTCAAAATGTCGACAGTGTTTCCCTTCTTGCTCATGAAATGGTTGTGACAGCTCCAGACATCATAAACAGAGAAAACCATCTCAAATGAAAAGGAAGAGGGAGCATTTCTTCTTTCTTTAAAAAAAAAATATCACGAAGGAAAACCTTTCCCAGCCAACTTCCCTTAGCTTCCATTGGTTAGATAAGCAGTAGTCACATAGTCCCCTCTTAGCTGCAAGAGAGGATTAAAATGTGGGTATCTGGCATGTCCAGCTTCTATAGTAGGAGGTAGTCTGCCTGAATAGGAGAAAGGGGGAGGGGAAAGAATGCTAGGAAAGCCACTAATAGTGCCTGCCACATATGTCCTTTTTCCAACACTCATCTTAAGACCCCCCCCCCTTTATGTAGCTGCTGGCTAATTAAAGCTAAGTATTTAGCATAAATCAGGGCTTTTGTGAATTATCTGAATAATTAGAGTCATTATAAGCACAGGGCTCTTATTTTATTTCATCTAAAAGTTTAATGATAAATGCTCTTCTTTTGCCCAAAATGAGCTTCTCTGGTACCGAAACCGGATGTGATTTTTTTTTTTTTATTGAATTGGACTTTAGGAAAATAACTTAAAATGTACAAGGACTGTGGTAAAGAGCAGCTTAAATTCTCATTTTATTATTTTCTTTTTGGTTTACAAATCTCTATCAGCTACCAAAAATAAGACCAGATTAAAAGGGATGTGAATATTTAATGCAAAATTAGCACTATGTTGCTAAAAATCAGGAAAGAGTTTAGAGCTATGACCATGAATAAATTGCGAAATATCAGCTTACTTCTCTGCTACAACACTGACCTAAAGAAGCTTTTCTGTTTCCCCAGCAACCTCATACGGCATTAGCTTGCTTCCCTCCAAGTAAATTAAATGTGATTTTCAAGTACTACACTTCATTATTTCAGAAATCACAATACCTTGCAGAAATAAGAACATTTCATAAATCATATTGGAGTTTATTTTTCAGCCAGAGAAGATAAAGTATTTATTTGAAAAAAAAATGTTTTCTTTCTTTTGAATCTACTAAATTTCCAAGGACTTATAAATTATCTCTATGATGAGGTGGTAAATGGGATACAGTATGTTTCATTTATGTAAAATGCATTAGTGATTGCCCAATCATATTTTTAACAAAAAGAACAGGTACTAAGATAGGAGAATGATAGAAGCTACATTTCAAATGAACTACCTAACTTTATGGTCAGATGCTCCAGAGATAAATGATGTTAATGCTATCTTTCCCTAAAATGAAGTTCTCTTATTCATACATCAGGTTACTTATTAGCAATTATTTGTCCTAACTTGAGGTGTATCTTATATGTGTAGCATGTATGTGGGCACATGTACCCACATGTCTGGCCCATCCTTTGTTGTACCTAAAATGATCTATTTCAATGCTTGGAACAGTATTTTCAGTCATAAGAGTGTGTATATAAGATAATGCATCTAGGAAGTAAAGAAAACATAAATTTTATATTTATTTTGATCTTAAAAAGAAATACACAATACACTTCTAAAAATTTGCATGTGGTTCAGTATAGGTCCAAATATAAAATTTAAGGCATGTGATTAATTATGTACATATTTAGAATATAGGCTTAGATTTGATCACCAATAGAGATAAAAAGCACAGGGTTCTGGGCACCACTGCTTTAGATGAAGAATGTCCAGGTTGGCTGGTTCTCTGAACTGCTGACAGATGCCCCAAGTTCTATGGCAGGGCCTTGTTTTCTGCATATTCAGAAGTATAAACAATAAGATCTAGACCAGAATCTTAATATTCTCACCAGTTTCATATAGTTGAGTGAAAGTTTATCTTTTGCCCTTCTGATCTTTAAAATGAGGATAGGTACTCTAAATTACTATGAGGAAAACAATATGCATTATACCATTGATTGGGAATGTACTGCTAACGTGTCTTTAAATTTTTTCATTGTTATCATTAAAATTAATTAAAAAGTAAATAAATAAAATGGGGATAAAGTACCTAGTTTGCAGGATATCGTGATAATTAATGGAGATAGAAGTAATACGTGGTTGAAATTATGCAAATGTTAGCTGCTTGCAAAGGGTGACATTTTAAATCCATAAACCATTATCAGTGTTCAATACTTTTCTTTTTTTTTTAAATTTTATTTATTTATTTTTTCTTGTTTCAAAATCTTTGTTTATTCACTCATTTTTATGGCAGGCTCAGCCCGTTCCAAGGGCAGGGCTGGAACAGCATGTGGTGCCGGGGATCGAACCACGGTCCCTACAGCCACCCAAGCTTTCCCAAGCAGGCGCTTTAGACCACTGAGCTATCCGCCGGGCCCTATTCAAGGATTTTTAAAAACACATTTTTACTACTTTCCCTACATTTTTGTTAGTGCATATTAGTCACACATATTGATGGTATTCATTTTTGCAGATTTGTACATGCATGTATTGTAATTTCATCACCCCATTACCCCTTTGATCCTACCATCTTTCCTACTTTCACATTTTGGGAAGTTTCAATATTTTTGTGCATTTTGATTATGTTCATCCTGCTTATTACTGATGCATATTCCCACCTTCCTCTTTCTTCTCCCTTTTCCCTGGTTGAACTATGGTTTCCTACTTTCTTAACATCTTTTTAAGATTTCATATACTAGAGAAAACATGAAACACTTGTCTGGCTTATTTAACTCGACATGATGATCTCAAAGTCGCCTTTTCTTTATCTGTTCATCCATTGATAGGTGAACAGATACTTTGAACGTTGGTAATTTATGTTGTTAGTTCTCTCAATGTGGGTATATCATCTCTGGATTAATGTAGTAATTCTGTGTATAGTCTTGTGAGGTACCAGAATTCTGTCTAAGTGCAGTCTATGAAAAGATGCTAAGAACAATGTGGGCATGGTGATACATGTGTGTAATCCCAGAACTTGGAAGGCAGAGGCAAGAAGATCATTGTGAGTTCAAATCAGCCTGGCCTACAATGTGAGAATAAGGCCATCCTGAACTTCATAGTGCAATCTGAAGAAGAAGAAGAAGAAGAAGAAGAAGAAGAAGAAGAAGAAGAAGAAGAGGAAGAGGAAGAGGAAGAGGAAGAGGAAGAGGAAGAGGAAGAGGAAGAGGAAGAAGAAGAAGAAGAAGAAGAAGAAGAAGAAGAAGAAGAAGAAGAAGAAGAAGAAGAAGAAGAAGAAAAGAAAGAGGAGGAGGAGCACATGTAGCACAGCACCAACAGAAAAGAAATGAAGCTCTAGGACTGTGGACCTCAAATACATATTTTCTCAGTTCTGGTTTTGGATGAAATCTTGCTATCATTTTAAATGCCTTTTATAATGCAGAAAGCATAGTGTCTTTAGATCCTTGAGTGTTCCTCAGTACTCCCTGGTATCTAAGCCACTCCCTTGTGGTTTGAATCAGAGCACTGGATCCTGAAGCATAATGCCAACTTGCATGATGACAATTCCTCATGTATTTCTCCAGTCTATAGTGTGCTGAGATCCCTGAAAGAGGAACTTCTCCCCACTATCTTGTTTGCAGGCCCTATACTCTGGCCTTCTTTTGTCTTCATTTCTCCCTAAAGGTCAGAGAAAGTTGAACAGACCAAGGAGATAAGTATCCCTGGAGCTCATCTCTCTCTTGCACTATCTTCCAAGTATCTAAGACACGTGAGTTACCCTCCAGTTGGGCCCAAGACTGCTTCTAGAACATTCATGAGCCCATTCATTGGAGATTTCTTTGTGTTGACTTTGACATTGGTTTATGCACCCCCACACCTGAGGAGTACTACAGGTGCTACATGAATAGAGCTTGCACAGCATATAAGCACTGCACACAAGCTCATGGGAATCCTCATGTAAGTGTGACCCACACAGGAATGGACGTAGAAAAGAGGTGGTCAGGGATCAAGGGACTGTGCCCCCCTCAATATCATACACTGAGCCAGCACTACTAGAAATTTGGGCAATCTGTGTTGGGACCTACTAACTTCTTCAATGCTACATGTGTTATTATTTCATTTAACCAGCATTCTTCCAGTAGTTTACCCAGGGCAAATTTTCAAGGGATGCAAGTCTTTTTCTTTTCTTTTCTTTTCTCTTCTTTTTTCCTTCCTTCCTTCCTTCCTTCCTTCCTTCCTTCCTTTCTTTCTTTCTTGATTTTTTTTTTTGGGGGGGGTGACCAGGTTTCAAACTCACGACCTTGCACTTGCCTAGCAGGCACTTGTGCCTCAGAGCTATCTCCCCAACCCCACTTATTATTTTTTTTGTAAGTTCCTAGTGTTGCAGATTTCTCATTTATAAACTATTCTCATGTGACTGATTTATTTTACTTTTCCCAGTATTATTAAAGCATTATTGGAAAAAAATATATTTACAGTATATGTTATAATTTTATGTGCATATACATTGAGAGATAGTGAGCAAAATCAAGATATTTAAGATAGTCCTTACCTCACATAGTTAGCAAAACTAAACTGCTGGAAGAAAGGTGCTTTCTGGATGGGATAATTAGGAACAGCAGGCTTGGCCTTGCCCTAAAGATGCTCTCTCTTTAGTTGGGGAAAATATATTGGTGGATACTTTTTAGCAAAATGAAACTGCATTTCCTGCTATTGAAGCATCTGAAAGCCAACTGGAAATCCTGGAGCACAGGGCTCAAAATAACATGTAGAACGAATTGAGGCTCAGTGGGGCTTTGAGCAAAGGTCCAGTTGGGCATTTATGGCTGGCCAGATATGAATTAAGAATGTAAGGTGTGGTTTCCTGAGAACTTACTGTATTTTCACCATTGATAGATGCACTTGGTGGTCTATGGTATACCTCAGTGGTAAAGCACTTGCCTAGCATGCACTAGGCGCTAGACATTATTCCTAATGCTACAAATTCCAGTAAATAATAGAAGTATCAGTGATTTTCAACTTATAGAATAATCCAAAACAATCTCCATTGGGAAATATAAGATGTGGCATTCAGAATTATGCCCTTAATCGTCACTTTCAGAGAAATTCAAATTTACAAATTGATGAACTTTAAAATTGAGGAAACATAAGGATTTGATGCCAGGCTATATCAGTTGCAATTGAGGGTCTGTAATGACAGAGATATTTAGTATACTGATTATAAGGCAAGTATCTATGTACATTTTTTTGAATTTATTTTATTTTATTTATTTATTTTTTTCTTGTTTCAGAACCATTGTTTGTTTATTCACTCATTTTTATAGCCGGCTCAGCCTGCCCCAACAGCAGGGCTGACTCAGCATGTGGTGCCTGGGATCGAACCGCGGTCCCTGAAGCCACCCAAGCTTTCCCAAGCAGGCGCTTTAGACCACTGAGCCATCCCTCCGGGCCCCTCTATGTACATTTCTGCTTTATGTTTTTTTTTTTTTTAATTTTTATTCATTTATTTATTTATTTATTTATTTATTTATTTATTTTTTGTTTTTGCAGGACCGGGGTTCAATCTCACAACCTTGCACTTGCCTAGCAGGCACTTGTGCCTTGGAGCTATCTCCCCAGCCCCTCTGCTTTATGTTTAAAGAAACACCTAGGCAAGCAAAGTGTATGGGGAGAAGTGTGGCTAGGCTAGAGAAGGAGTTCACAGTTACCTACAGGAAAAAATCCAGGGATCGAGGGGCTGGGGAGATAGCTCCGAGGCACAAGTGCCTGCAGGGCAAGTGCAAGGTCGTGATTTCGAACCCTGGTCCCACAAAAAAAAAAAAAAAAATACAAGGATCGTATGTGGACCTGTACTACTTCACACATCTACTTTGCCCAGCTCTCTCAAGAGCTGGGTCATCTGTCATCCCCACAAGACTCCCAAGTATAGTGAGGTAGGAAACACGATTCTTGCTATATCCCTAGCACCAGCACAATATTTGTTACATATCCATTCTTACTATGTCTTCAGTGAGTGAATGAGAGGCTAAGGATTGGAGATGCACATCAGGAGAGTGCTGTTAAATCTTTGGATACCTGGCCTGTGGAAATACTACTATGCTTGTCTATCTGGTTGCCTTTATAAAATGAAGCCTTGCAGAAACAGAAACAAACTCTAAGGCAACAGCATGGTCCCATTCAAGAAAATTCTTATGTGCTATAGTCACCTAAAAGAAAATACAGATTTAATTTCCCATAGCTGTGTCACCTGATTTGGGGTATTGGATGACAGCCATTGTCTACCTTTCCTGAAGATATGGCACATATACTTTTGTGAGCAAAGCTTGAAGATAGTATCATGGGGCTCGACCAACCTCCCTCAGCCATTTGTAAGCCCCCAGGTATAGAACTTAACTTCTGACTCTTTAGTTACAAGACACTTCAACAATATTGTAGGAGCACCAGTACTGTGGGGAAGGCAAACCAAGTTATTAAAGTCATTATTTGGTTGAAGCTCAAAGAAGCAAAGTCATTTGTCCAGGTAACAGAGCCAATACACACAGGAGCTGGGGTACTAGCCTGGGTATGTCCGGCTCCAAATTCCTGGGTTTGCATAGTATACTATTGGGGTTCTGCATCCCAAGAAGTACACAGAAAGATCATGCCTCTTCACTGAAGCTCATGATAACATCAGCATTGAAAAGGTACACGTGAAATACTTGATACATGTATATAATGCTTAGCAAACTGCAGCATATGACATGCAAGTTTGATATCAGAGAAGCTATAAGGTGAGGGAACAACTGCAGATAGGTGATCGAGTTTTGAGTCCCATCTGGGGCACTCAGCAGAGTTAATATCTTGCATGTTTCATCTAACTTTAAGTACCAGTATCTTTATCTGTAAAAGAGGAACAACAATAATGCATCATGTGTCAGGGAAAGGCTATGATGAGAAAATACAGTGCAGAACCTAGTATTTGCTGATTGCTGAGTAAACTTTAGTTATTCTCAATAAAAGATGTGTTATTTTTATACAATGGAGTATTACTCAGCTATAAAGAGAAATAAACTTGAGGCTTTTAGGGACAAATGCGTGCAACTTCAGACCATACTCATAAGTAAAATAAATCAAACTCACATGTATAAACATCATATTGTCTCTCTGATGTGAGAAATATTGAATGGGAAGGCATTGTTCCAAAAGAAAAAGGAACTAGGATGGGGGAAGGGGAAAGAAGTGAAGAGAAAAGGGATAAAAACACAAGTCAGTTATACTACTAGTTTTACTTAATTCATTGAAAAAGGAGGTTCATGCTAATATCAATTGGAGAATTTTTATGACCATAATTTGTACTCTGAGTAATTACTTTAAAAGATAATATTATGCAGTGAATTAACTATTATTATTCTCCTATTTTTTGTAACAAAATTTTGCCTTGCTTTTCTCCACAAAATAAAAAAATAAATTAATGATAGATAGTGCTGTTGTAATTCCTGTTATGGTTATTTGAAGTGATTTGTTATTTTAATTACGCCATTAATTCATAAAGACAGATTCCTGTTCCTCATTGCCAGTGCCATAAAGGAGCTTTCTATACCTTTATCCACACTGAGAAGTCAGAGGAATTTGCTGCATCAACCCGTACAAATGTGGGCACTGGCTTACTCTTTCAAAAGCTGAGATATGGATTAGAAAGGACCAGTGAATACACTGCCCTTAATTTTATGGTTTTAGTTAACAGAAAAGGTTTTATTCTACAGTGTATTTTTAGGAAAATAATATAGTTCGTCTGTTTTAAAGGAGCTCCGTGTATGTTAGGGTAGACAATTTAAGCAGCCCTTGAAAAGGAGACATTCCATCAAATCGGCTCCAGTTAAATGTATCTGTAGAGGGCCTGGGGGCCTGGAGCATAAGTAAATAGTTCTCACATGGGGAGTGCTGGGCCTCAGATGGGTAAATAGTGATGTAACAGCTAGGGCTTACAAAACTGTACAGCACCCAAAAGTTTGCACATTTTATAGTCAAGTAGAAGCAGGATTCTGTTTTCCTAGGTTGTCCACACCAATCAGATGAATGAATTTCTTTCTTTGACAGATAGTTATTGGATTAGGAAAAATCCCTTCCAGATTTAAGTAAATAGCAAGTGGCATTGACATTGAAAGTGAGCACAAGGATGTTTTGATAAAATGACCTTAGCAGGGTTTGTTCTAGTATTTTTTTTGTCAATAAATGTTTTTGAACTTATTTTTTCCTTCCAATAAGCAGCTACAATATAGTCTGGTTATGTGTAGGTATCTTGAATTATAATTTACTCTCTATAGTTTTGTATATTTTTTTAAGAATTTTTTTATTTTATTTTATTTTCTTTCTTGTTTCAGAAACTTTGTTTATTCACTTATTTTTATGGCTGGCTTGGCTCGCCCCAAGGGCAGGGCTGGTGCAGCATGTGGTGCCGGGGATCGAACCATGGTCCCTGAAGCTGCCCAAGCTTTCCCAAGTAGGCGCTTTAGACCAATGAGCCATCCTGCCAGGCCCAATATAATATTGCCTTGTGAATGTAAGCAAATGAACTTGCAAAATTTATTTAGCTCAAATGTAAACTGCCTTTATTTTATATATAAAAAAGAAAGTGACCATAATTTTAGCCTTTCATGAACAATTAGGACTTTTCAGGACCAAACTAGAGATATGCATTTCCTTATCTTCAGTTGATTTCAATCAAAATTATTGTCATGCAAGGATAAAGGAAAATTACCACAAAATATAATGATGTCCTTTTATTTTCTCCAGTTTCAATCATTTTTAGGGTTTACATGTTCATAAAGCTAAAGAAATTAGCAAAACAAAAGCAAATGACCAAAAATCTCTAGGAGTTTTTGTGTTTCCCTCTCTTGAAGTTTGTTAGCTCTGAATTTAATTTATCATCACTGGATTTCTTTGGCCTAAGTGAATAGTTTTAGTGATTTAGCATACTCTTTTTTTCACCTAGTATAGACTCAGTAGTTGTAGCACATTAATTGCTCTGTACAATTTGATCGCTTTAGGTATACCTTTGAATCCTATAACCATCATAAAGTGAAAGAATTATTCCTGTTCTGTTGCTTTTCGATCATGCACTTTACATTAAATGGAAAATAAAATGTCGAGTACTTTTCCTTCAAAAAAAAAAAAAAAAACAAAAAGAACTTGAGAACAATTATTTTAGTCTTTCCATCATTTAAACTTACAGGTAAGAAGTAGCATTCATCATTTGATGCTTTATTTTTCCAGACTTCAGGTCTTCATGGACTTCCAAATTTTCTACAGCTTTTACAGGAGAGTTAAGTGAGAGCAGAAAATTAATTACTATTTTATAAAGTCAAAAAACATGGACTGGAAATTTAGAACGTTGCAATGCTAGCCACTGAAATGATCACGAAGTGTTTGTATGTCAAACGAAGTGCAGAGTTTAGCAAATCAAAGGGAGGAAAAGTTATGCTCTTACTCAACTGTAGGTTTAAGCTTACTTGCTTCCTCCTTCTGTGAAATTATCCGGGCTGTCCTAGGCCCAGGTCAAGTTTGCTTTCTTGCCGTACAAAGTGAAGTGTTCAGCTATGCTCTATAGTCAGTATCATTCCCAGCTTTATTTCAATGTTTCAGTTGGTAATAGAAATACTAGTAATGGTGAAAATAATTGGCTACATTCTTACAAAGAAATGTGCGGTTTATGAACATGAAATATTTTAAAGCAACCTGTGCATGTGATGCGGTAAACTGCAGCATGTTAGTATTTCTGTTTCTTTTCTTTAATTCTATTCTTCAATATAAAAAGGAGAGGAGAGATACTTAAAATTAAAAGTGCCTTCTCACTTGTAAGTACTTTAATTCTACCTACAGAGATGGGGAGGGGGTTGGGATTTAAAGGAAAGAAAGAGTTAAAGAAAAATATGGAAATAGAGCTTTTGCAAATAGGGAGGGGAAGCAGACAAAAAGAGCATTAAGATGCGCTATGTACATATACAAATTCCCTATGAGGAGTGTGGTCGTTATGTACTGCAAACATGTACTAATAAAGAATTACAAGTATCCGACTTTGGCCTATATTTGAATAATCCTCCGGACATTATTGTGATGAAGGGACCAGCCCTTGGATGCTGCTTTATTCTTCCCAGTTTCCAAATAAGGGTTCTCCTTTGCATCACAAAAGAACGCCACAGTGTTGGAAATTAGTAAGGATTAACATACCCAGTTCTTCCTGCTATTTCTTATGCCTCCTTACCAAAGCACTGCACCGAATAAACAGAAAAGTAGGGCTAAAAAGATCTAAGTGTTAAAGTAATAATTTAGCTTATAGTACACTCAGGCAGGCAATAGCATTCAGAAGAGAATTATCAGCCCACATTGCCCAGAAAGATATTTCCTTGCATTATTTTAGCATGAAGCGGTGTGAGTGACTATTTCAAACAGAGAAGAAACTACCACTAAGGAGATTCCAGGACTCCAAACATGGGTATTCTGTGCTATTGTTACTTGCAATTATTTCTTTTTAAAGGGGATTGTACTTGTTCAATATGAAGATGACAGTATTCCAGAAATGTATTGATTGAGAGTAGTAAAAATAAGGTGCTCTATTTTTTTGCATAAAATAACAGGTGAAATGATGAGTACTCTGTGATGAATGGCTTGTGCTTGTTGAGTAGAATAGCGTTTTGTTACCTGGGCCTATTTAATTTTTCTATCTCTGTTCCAATTATTAAGTAGCACAATCATTATCTTATTCAATCCTCCCCCTCTGCTTAATTTGGTCCATCATGATTTGTCCTTTATTAGGACACCAAAACTCAGCTTACTGATGTGAATGAGATGATACAGCCAGAAATTGTGCACCCCTTTAGAAGAATCCAGATGGCACTTAAGTCGTAATTTTCTCCCTCTTCTATTTGAGGGGGATGTGGCACTGGGCACTTAGTGACATAGCAGGGAATCTTGTATTCTGCTGTTCCATCTATGTTGGGAGTTCCTTTTAATTCTTTTCAGCTTTATATTGGGCAATTCTGGGCTGTGCTGAACTCTGCCCCAGACATATGCCCCCTGAGAGGTGAGGGAGTTGCTCCAGTAGTTAGTAATGGTGAGTTGCATTTTCCTTCTCACTCTCGGCCAGAGCTAAGAGTTATGAACAGGAAAGCCTCTTCCTGTCCCACTACTCCCACAAAAGAGGCTCTCCAGTGGCTGATGGAGGACCTCTGCCACTCAGTAGGGAGAAGCGCAGAGTTGGAGGGGTTGGGGGCAGGGCGTTGTCATTGGGCTGAGACCACCCAAGCATGCTTTGCAGTTTAGAGCCAGCAAGGATGAGGGGGAGGAAGAGAGGGGATTTGCTGTGACAGGGCTCTCAGGTGTTATAACAGCATGGGGTAGGAAAAAGCACTTGCCTTTTGGAGAGACTGGGTCAGTATCCTCCTCCCTGCTGTGTTATGCAAGCAAGTTAATGCACCTCTCTGAGCATTTGCACACTCACAGGCCAGTGGCTGATGTCTAATCCAACAAGAAACTGCAGTATGTTTTCTAAAACTACAAATCAGTAAATCAGTATTACTTATTTGTGTGAGAGCTCAGGACTGAAAATGTAGACTTGAATCATTAACATAACTGTGAGAATGAGACCCAGAGTAGTCTGCTGAGATGTTTTTGTCAATGTATATCTTTAAAAAGATAGGATCTTGTAAAAGCAGATTTTTTTTTGTCATCCCAGCTTCGTTTCTTCTGCTGTTGACATTCCTCAAGGATCTCTCCCCTTGATGGTGAATTCTGGATCCAGCCCTTACAAGGGCACGTTCTGGCAGGTAACAAGGTCTCCCTCAGCTCCACTTACATTTATCTGCTTTCAAGAGACAGCAGCTGCCCACACCACTTACACTATCTGTTGTTTCTCCTGTATATATGGGCCAGCAGCTCTAGAGCCTTCTTTGCTTTGACATGTGAGAGAACGTGGGTAGCATTGGGAGGAGAGGAACACCTTGAGGCTGAGGATGGGGCCAGAGGTACAGTCCCCTAAGAGTCCTGGTGCTTTGAAAGAGTGAAAATGACAATGGGGACTTAGAATTCATTTCCAAAGCTCGGAACTTTTGATATCAGCTCTTGCTTATTGTGGAAGTTAATGCTACAGATTTTAATGATTATTTCCAATGGATCAAATAAATGATTTTGTAGATAGGGGCAGAAGGTACTGAGAAGTAGAATATACCTAACTTAGATGACGAGCCGCAGAGAACTTGAAGCAGTCATTTCATCTCAAGCTAGAGCTCTTACCACACAGCATGCAGTGATTTCTGTCATTATTTTAAAGTCAGCTTTTGGAAAACATTGTATATCCACAGTGTAAAGTCAGGATTCAAAATTACTAAGCTTGGAGAACCTTCTTTACAAGACAGGACAAAACCTGGGAAACACTGGTGAGTAGTAATGAAGGCTATGTCTCTAAGTGTAGATACATAGAAATACATTAAGAGAAATGGCCACTTTATTTCCTGTCATTTCTACATACGGTGAAGATTCTGAGTGGTGTTATTTGGCAGGCAGTATTATTTGGAAGCAGGTGTTAGACATGTAATTATCATAAAGACTCTATGAAGAGGATGACCACATGATAAGAATTTATCTTTATTCTAATATAGTTTACAGAGTTTTTTTCCTGACAAATTACACTACACTTTATGGAAATGTAACATTTTGTATGAATGGGAAGGAGAGACTTGGTTGCATGCTAATGAGGGAGACAAAGTAGCCTCACTCTTATTTGCAACTGGCCCAGACCTTTCCATTAGCAAATTAAAATCTGTTCAAATTTATTTACTAATATATTAGGAGAGGCTTCAGGCTAACCCCTTGACCTGTATTATATAGCAAACAACTGTAGCAGTGAAAATAATTAATAGCATGTAATGCACCTCCTGTTTATTTCTTCTTCATGCCCAAAGGTCAGCTGTATAGTGGGTTTGCCATCTGCATTTGGTTTCAAGGGTATATTTACTTAAAAATTATCAATTATGCTTTTAAATGTATTTTCTTAATTGCAGTATTCTTATTGAGCTGTGCTATATATCATTTATATGCTTTGTGATTATTTCTATACAGTATCACCTGCTTCTGACTAATGCTGAGAGGTGCCTGCTCATTTCAAAATAAGGTCTCCGGAAGTCTGTTACCTTGTTTGTGTTTACCGCATAATTACGAAAGCCCAGGCTTTGTTGATCTTCATTATACAAAACTGAAACGATTAGTGCTCACTCTCTGTATCTTGAAGAAACCTTTTCTCAATTATCTTGCAGATCCTTATGCAGGAGGTCGGTAGTTAAAGGGCCTGCAACTTGATATCTGAAAGTCAGGGTCTCTGAGTTCCCTCACAGGACTGAGCTTTGCTGACCTCTACCGTTTGCTTAAAAACACAGTGATGGTTTTGCTTCTGACAGAGAATTGTTTTGAGGCAGTTTTGGATATGCAATTCTACTGAAGAAGTGGTCATTTTGAGCACTGGAAATGAGTAAGTTCTATTGGGATAACAAATGCTCAGAGGTAGGCCACAAGGATGTATCTGTGTCATTCAAGAACCGAGGACAGGAACTTTCTAGAAAACACAAAACAAAACAAAAAACTCAAGACTATCCTTTTACTGCTGATTTTCAAAAATTTTATCAGAAATTTCCCCAGTATTCCAGAGATTCTAAATACAGATATCCCTTGCTTAATGACTGAGTTAAATTCCTGCATTTGGTTGTTAAATGAGTTGGTGTCTAAATGAAGAGTTGTATATACAGTAGTATGTACATTACAATGTTCAGAACAAAGAAATGGTCAAAGAAAGCTCCATCTTGATGTCTTTGCTTTTACTTTTATTTTTTATTTATTTATTTTTAGATTTTATTTATTTATTTATTTTTCTTGTTTCCGAACCTTTGTTTGTTTATTCACTCATTTTTATGGCCGACTCAGCCCACCCCGAGGACAGGGCTGGCGCAGCATGTGGTGCCGGGGATAGAACCGCGGTCTCTGAAGCCGCCCAAGCTTTCCCAAGTAGGCGCTTTAGACCACTGAGCCATCCCGCTGGGCCCCTTGCTTTTATTTTTATGAATCTTACATAAACTACTGTCATGTATAACAACATTAAACTACAGTACTATACTATACGGTACAACCAGCATAAAATACATCACTGTAAAAAAGTGTACTACAAAGAGTTTGAAGCTCTATCAACAACAAGTAAACAACTGTATAAAAAATGGGCTATAAGTCCAAACTAGCAGGTGGAATGCCTGTAATTTATGTGATGGAATGTTCTTAGGATGAAAGGATGCTATAGAAAAGAGCAAGGATCAAAGAGAATAGGAAAAATGAAATTATGAATTATGGTAGTGTTTTGTGATACAAAGGATCCGGGGAATAGGAGACTCTTACCTTGAGATTGAGAAATGTGGAAGGTAAAGGCAAATTGCATAATTTTAGAGGAAAAAAGGTCATGGATGGTTCTTGGAATTTTCTGAGTATCTATTTTGTCAGCATCTCCATATTTCTACTTGCCCAAAAGTTGATTGCCTCTTAGGTTTATAGGCAGGTGAAGTTATAGATAGAAATAATTCACCTGTGAGATTTAAGAGGAAAAGTATATAGAGCGTATATTTATAAATACATTGTGGTGTTGCTTAGTTGCTGGAGCATAATCCTGTAGTAGGTATGGATGGGTATAGATTTGTCTCCTCCTGGACATATACCTTGGATTGATTGGGGAATTCATTTCTATCAACACAGCACTCTACATCTGCCAAAGCCTGCCAAGTAACCCATTCTAAAGTGAGGCAGCAGTGGGTATTTGCCTGTTTCCCAGATGAGCAAGGAGGCATGGAGTTTTTTTTTTTTCATTTTTTATTTGTAATTATTATTATCATTGTCACTATTATTATTATGATTTTGGGACCAGGTATCAAACTCAGGACCTTGACCTTGCCAGGCAGGCACTTGAGCCACTGAGCCATCTCCTTAGCACGAGGTATGGAATTGAAGTGACACCATGAACATAAATGAAAGAATTCTGAAGTCAGATAGCCTCTCTGGAATCTTCAGCCTTTCCTTGTTTTCTTCCCTAACCATCTTTCTCCTGCGCCCAAATTTGCAGCCAGTGCCTTGTCATTTTCTCTGCTTAAGCCATAGTCACAAACACCTTTTTTTTTTATTCTACACAAAGCACAAACAGCCATGTTATGCCTCATCTAGATTTGGACCCATACGCCCGTTCTGAACAGAAATGAAAAGATTTGCATATCCTTCCGACCAGAAGTGAATCTCTTGGCAATTAGAGCAAATTGCTATGCTGATGTCAAAAAGGGAACTACTTTGGCATGTAAGATGTAGCTCCCCCCTTTTTTTTTTCTAGATGTCTGTCAGCTTCTATTCTATGAATAGAAGTACAGGCTCATTGAGAGGAGTTTTAAGACTGTAGACACGGAGATGGTTCCTGTCAGGTTGTGATCAGTCTTTAGATTGTGCGGATTGTGTGCTTTCTCTGCAGTAAGAAACTAGAGCATTATCCATGTCGGGTTGTTCTTACCCTAGGGACTGCTCTGGGCACTGACTGTGGGTTGAATAAATATTGTCTCATGAACATAATGTATACAATTTTCAGTTATTATTGTTAATTATAATTTGATTTTTTGGGGGGATCAAGGTTCAAAGTCATGACCTTGCACTTGCCAGGCAGGCGCTCATGCCATGGAGCTATCGCCCAGCTCCCTATAATTTGATTTTAAAACATCACCAAATTTATAGTAGTAGCTTATCAGGAAAATGTTTCTCTGTGATAGATATTATTAGCATATACATATGAGTCGATGAAACACATGTGTATTACAATTATCTCCTAATGTGAAATCTTTGATAATCTATCAAAAAAAGAGAACTAACCTCAAATTCATATTACCCAGATTCTAACTATGGTTCAATTATTAAATCTGGTTTTTCTGTATACTGAGTGATCTGGAGAAAATATCTTGTTCTCCAGCCCTTTAACTTCCCAGTCTAATAAAAGATGTGTTTGTTACTGAATATTTACTGAGATTCTATCATACTATTAAAGATGACTAAAATATATTCAGTACTTAAATCATTCACCAACATTTAAAACATTTTAACATTAACAGTATCCCTGTGGTGCATATCTAATGAAAGAGAACTTAGGCATATGGAAAGAAAGTATCTGTTCTTCCTTGTAATTGTGGAATTTTTATTTTTATGATATTTTTACTTCATGCAGAATTCAGTATGCAAGCAGTCAGGATATTAGCTAATTTTATTTTTCTAAGTAAAGTCTATTCTTCATGTGCTGTCTACTTAATCCTTCATCACTTATTTTAGATAGAACTTTTATCACATACTGAATTTCTTTATGAGCCACATCTACTTCCGGCCGGGCTGTGTTATGGACTATTGATCTATCTCATCAGTCTGATGCTGCTTGTTCTTTCTTATTGTTATTGTTTCCATGGCTACTTTAAAATGTTCTCTATTTTTCTGAGACATGAGTCTCTCCTTTGTTTGTTTGAGAAAGGGTTTCCGTCTATAATACAGGATAGTGTAGAATTCATTTGACATCCCAGGCTGCCCTTGAACTCATGGCAATCTCTGTGCCTTACCTGTCTGAGTGGTGAAACTTGCTTCTATTTTTGAAAAATATTTTCTAGAAGCTGAAAGACCCATGCCAATCCTGTCCATTTAGTCTTCTCAGTGAGTGAGTAGGCTCATATTTTCGAATTTCATGGTAAAATGGCATTGGATTAAACATAATTTGTAGACAAGGAACTTTCCCAAGCATAGTATATCCAGGAAAGTAATGTACTTTCATTCAAGTAAGTCTTACATATTTCAGGTTAAGTTTATTCCTACAGACTGTTACAACTGCTGTTGCTAAAAAGAGTAATGCTAGCTTTTTCCATAGCGGATGAAGCTTCAATTTGGGGAACAAAAATAGTACAAGTGAAGACTGCGAAACAAATCAGAATACAGTGTCTGGGAGACAGTGAAAGTTAATTGTTGGGTAGAGAAATTATATAGGTTGCTCTACATTATTGCCAGAATAAATTTTGCAAATAATATTCGCCTTACCTTCTTGATGGGACTATTACAAATTTCCTTGAAATGTGTGAAATAAATGAAAATTCATCTTGTTTTCTAATGGTAATGCAAGAGTACTAATTGGAGATCCTTAGATGAGTACATTGTGCCACCTTGTGGTCATTTTTGGCTAAGTGCAGTGTTACAGTTCCACTGGTTTAAGTAAATGTGTGGATTGTCCTCGGAGTAACAATTAGAGCGAAGAGAGGGTTTATGGATCATCTAACTAATGCTCTTGTTTTATTTGAGAAAAGTCAGGACAAGACAGCAAGCAGAACTTGTGCAAGTCTACATAGTATCATAGTAACTGAGCTGGGATCAATTTGCTGGCCTATTATTCTTTTCTTGCTGTGTATAATTTTATCATGGAAAAAAGAACTAAAAGAAAAATCTATAATTATGCACTCCAGAGAATAAGCTGTACATTATTTTATGTCCTATATGAAGCATTGAAAGCACTTATCTGTGTGTAGGGGTAGTGTTGGTATTTTTGTGGATGAGGAGTAGGCTGGTGTCTGAATGCTGATAAAGGTGGCCAAACTATGAGACCTAGATTTGGTCACTCTCACTCAGTGCACTGGATCTGCACAAGCCTCTGAGTACAGGTACTTGGAATAGTTTGCAAGTCTTTCACAGACCTTTCTTTCTTTCTTTCTTTCTTTCTTTCTTTCTTTCTTTCTTTCTTTCTTTCTTTCTATCTCTTTCTCTTTCCTTCCTTCCTTTCTTCCTTCTCTTTCTTTCTTTGTGCAGGTTTATAAAAGGTTTTTTTTGTTTTTTTAATTTTAATTTTAATTTTATTAGTATATGTTTGCAGTACATCATGATCACATTCTTACTGAGGAATTGATACAATTACATAACACATTGATTGATAGTCCAGGGAAACCTGTATCTTCCAGAACTGCATGTGCCTTAGAATGCATGCTACACTCTGTCATTAGAAGTACAATTTCAGCTTCAGTGTAGTGATGAATTGGTTGAGCAATTTTTCTCTCTATAGAGAAGGATCTGAGGGATGCATTCTCATTGACATTACACTCCTACTCGTTTTCACAAATCTACTTCTTTATCTTTCCAGATAAAGGGAATATTTACTCAATGATACCCAAGTATTCTGTTGTCAAACTACCTTGGAAAACTAGTGGGATGACTACAGCTCTATTCGCTACAGTTGGCACTGGGGCCACCACTATTCCCCACGTTCTCTCCTTCCTCCATGAGCTGCAATGTTTCTTTCTTGAACATGTACAATTACTTATATATTTTTTATTCTATTTTTCTCTTGTTTCAGAATTTTGTTTGTTTATTTATTTTTATGGCTGGCTCAGCTTGCCCTGAGGGCAGGGCTGGCGCAGCATGTGCTGCCAGGGATCGAACCGCAGTCCTTGTAACTGCCCAAGCTTTCCTAAGCAGGTGCTTTAGACCATTGAGCTATCCTGCTGGGCCCTGGCAGTTTCTTTTTTTTTTTTTTTTTTTAAGGGAAGGTTCTATAGGGTGTTCAGGGCCTCACTACTAGATCAGACTCAGTGATCCGCCTCTTTACAGCCTCCCAAGAGCTGGGCTTAAAGGCTCATGCACCACACCCAGTCTCAACTGCTGTCTCAGGGTGCCCCAGGTGTGGGGCTGGCACTGAGTCTCTACTGTGTCTTTTAGACAATATACAGGTAGACTGATTTTACATTCAGCTAAAAAAATTTGCCTTTGGATTTAAGTTTAATCATTTTATGCTTAATATATACATTTTTACTTCTGAAAGACGATAAAAAGCAGTGAAAAACTCAGAAATGATGACGAATTCCACTAAACAAAATGATAGGAATTCAGTAGTGCTTGTTCTATTGTATATTATTGTCTTCAAATTTGTTGTTCATAAGCCGGGCATGGTGGCGCACGCCTGTAATCCCAGCACTCGGGAGGCTGAGGCAGGAGGATCGGTGCAAGTTTGAGACCAGCCTGAGCTACAAAAATGAGCTCAAGGCCAGCCTGAACTGCATAGCGAGACCCTGTTTCAAAAAGACAAAAAAAAAATTTGTTGTTCATATTACCAGATATTTTATTTTTGTCAATTTTCTGTATGTCACATGTGGTTTTTGTTTCTCTTTTTCTTATACGGCTTTCTCTTGTGTTAAGTATTTTTGAGTATAAAATGTTAATTTACATTGTTGATTTTCACCATATAACCAGTGAAATTATTTCTCTAATGAATTCACTGGGGACTACTGCACACCTCTTAATATATTCACTTCCTAATTAAATTAACACTAATTCTAGTATAACACAGAATTTTTTCTTTTTTATTGTTCCTTTCCTTATCTATGCTATTGTGCAAATACTTTAATATACAATTTAGGGGCCCGGAAGGATGGCTCAGTGGTCTAAAGCACCTGCTTGGGAAAGCTTGGGCGGCTTCAGGGACCGAGGTTCGATCCCCGGCACCACATGCTGCACCAGCCCTGCCCTCAGAGCAGCCTGAGCTGCCCATAAAAATGAATGAATAAACAAATAAAGGTTCTGAAACAAGAAAAAAAATAAATAAATAAAATAAAAAATTCTAAAAAAATAATAATACAATTTAAATTTGACTTCCTATGAGTTATATGTGAAATAGTAAGGACAGTATACACTTAGTCATTATTCAGAGGTTTTTCTGAGGCTTCCATTCTTGTGGACGTGTCTATAGGTACTGCTTTCAAATTTCAGAGAAATCCTAAGTCTGTTCCAGCTTTTGCTTTTTACTGGGTCTTTTGTCTTTGCATATTTACAAGGCCTTATATGTCAGCAGACCTCTGACAGAATCTCTGGCATCTTTTCCAGTGCCTTCTGAGTTTAAGAATTCTTGTGCATGTCCATGGGATTCCAGAGCACCAGAGATGTTTGGAAGGTCGTCCGTACTCACTGTGGCTGTGTTGTTGCTGTTAGCTTTCAGCTGATGTTTTGGTAGCCTGAAGTAGTGCTGTACCTTAAGCAGCCATGACATGGCATTTCCCTGATGGTGTGACACTAAGAAGTATTATTTTTTATAATGGGACTTTTTCTTAATCCACTCCAAATCAAGTCAGTATACTATGGTAATAGTGCTGCTTGTTTTTCATAGCCTGCCTTGGTGTGGTGAAATTACTGTGATGGAAGCTGAGAGGATAACCCATCAGCTGCAGAGAGTCTCACTTGTCTCACCAAACTTCAGAATACTTTCTTATACAAATGCTTCTCAATCTGTGTTATGAGTCAATCAATTGAAAGTCCCGCCATGGCTGCTTTTGACAACCTTGTCCTTCCTCCCTTCCCCCTTCTTTCCTCGCTTTCTTTCTTTCTTTCTTTCTTTCTTTCTTTCTTTCTTTCTTTCTTTCTTTCTTCCCTCTCCCTCCCTCCCTCCCTCTCTCTCTCCCTCTCTCCCTCCCCTTTCTTTCTTCCTTTCCTTTTGTTTGTTTTTTATTGGTAGTGTTAAGGGTGGAATTCTGGGCTTTGTGTACATTATGCAAATGCTATACCACCTACCTGAATTCTCAACCCTATGTCCAGTTTTACTATTGCATTTAGGGAGATGATTTGCTGAAATAACTGGATCATGGTCACATTCCAACAACAGCGCCTTTATTCCTAGTAGGAAAACTAAAGCATTAACTGTTGCTTGAATATTGACCATTTTCTTTTCTTTTGTCTTTTTGAGGCAGGGTCTTGCTATGCAGTTCAAGATGGCCTTGAGCTCACTTTTGTAGCACAGGCTGGTCTCAAACTCACACCAAGCCATGCCTCCTACATGCTGGGATTACAGGTGTGTGCCATCATGCCCAGCTCCAGGCATGTGTTTTTCCAGGCTTCTAAGGGAACCCCAGGAGCATGTAGGCATTTAACAATGAACTCCTAGGTAAGGTTTAAATCTTGTCTTAAGAAAGCACTTCCTAGCCGGGCGTGGTGGCTCATGCCTGTAATCCCAGCACTCGGGAGGCTGAGGCAAGATGATTGGTGTGAGTTCGAGACTAGCCTGGGCTACAAAAGTGAGCTCAAGGCCAGCCTCAACTGCATAGCGAGACCCTGTCTCAAAAAAGCCAAAAAAAAAAAAAAAAAAAAAAAAA
>PVJA010022669.1:15519-34054 GCA_004027025.1 Myocastor coypus | reverse complement strand
AAAAAAAAAAAAAAAAAAAAAAAAAAAAAAAAAAAAAAAAAAATTAAAAAAATAAAAAATAAAATAAAAACTTGACTCTGGTGCACAGAGACCACCAGCAGGCATTTCCTAAAAACAACTAGGAAATCTGTTGTTCATTTCTGATCCAGACGGTGGACTGAGAAGCTTCAGGAGCTTTGTCCATCAGCATCCAGGCTGGACTCTCCCCGTGCACGGTCCTTCAGTGCCCGTCTGCGGGGGGAGCTTTTCTGGGTCACTTCTGGTTGAACATAAGCAATGTCTATTTTGGTCTGATTTTATTTGTACTAGAACTCTAGCTGGCCCAGAGCTTCAACTTTCTGAAGCCTAAGGCCACAAGAGCCTCTCAGAACTCTTTCCTTCCCATGGAAACTACCATACTCTTCTCGCTGCAGCCTTCTGCCCAGCTAGGTACAGCTTAGGAGGAAGGACTGATGGCTGCGTGACCAGACGGGAACCCCAACTCCACGCCGGCCCTCACTCACAAGGGACCTTGGGAAGATGGCCTCATGTCCTTTGGCCGTACAGTGGGAGAAAATATTTGTTCCAAACTTGGGAGATGGAACAAACTGCTATTTTAAATGATATCAAGCTGAACAAATTACTATTTTGAATATAAAATGTAGGCAGCTTACTGTTATTAACTTTATGAACTCTGCCACATCCACAGACATAGTCCATCTACAAAAGCAAAGCAAGAATTTCCAAGAACTAGGCCAGCCTGAGAGCTCAGCAGACTAAAGCACCTGCTTGGGCAGAGCACAGCGGCAGGGTTAGATGTCTATGGTGCTGTGCCGGCCCCGCCCCCAGGGCAAGCTGAGTTGGCAGACTAGGTATGGTGGCCAGAGCCTGTAATCCCAGCACTTTGGGAGGCTGAAAAACAGGAGAATGGGGAGGGAGAGGGCTGCAAGATGCCTCAGCTGTCTAAAGTGCCTGCAAGCTTAGGCAACCATAGCGACCACAGTTCGATCCCCGACTGCACCAGTCCCACCCCCAGGTTAAGCTGAGTTGGCCAGAATTTAAAAAAACACCAAGTCCAATGTACACAGTGAGATCCTGTAGTAAACCCTATATCCCTTGTCCTAAATGTATTTAAAAAAAAAATTTCCAAGAACCACCACACAGCTGGCTATTTTACTGGAGAGTAGGTATTACATAAGTAAGACATTCCCCTGGTCTTAAAAATCAAATTGTTGGGCCCGGCAGGATGGCTCAGTGGTCTAAAGTGCCTGCTTAGGAAAGCTTAGGCGGCTGCAGGGACCGCGGTTCCATCCCTGGCACCACATGCTGTGCCAGCCCTAACCTCAGGGCAGGCTGAGCCGGACATAAAAATAAATAAACAAACAAAAGTTCTGAAACAAGAAAAAAAATAAAATTTAAAAAAAAAAATCAAATTGTTCCAAGACAGAGTAAAAAGTCTGTGTCTCACCACTGTTTTCCAGTTTACCTTTCCAGAAATAACCACATGTTACAATTTTTTATGTGTCATTCTGTACTGTGGTGTTAAAATTGTGTGTGTTTATGTGTTTTTCTCACCTTTTTTTGGGGGGGGTCTTTTTTTGAGACAGGGTCTCGCTGTGCAGTATGCAGTTCAGGATGGCCTTGAGCTCACCAGGCTGGTCTCGAACTCACACTTGTCCTCCTGCCTCAGCCTCCCAAGTGCTGGAGTTAGAGGCATGTGCCACCTCAGCTCGCGCTCACCCTTTTCTTGCTTGAATGCTAGAAAACTACATGTACTTGTGCTTATTTTTCTCACTAAACAATATATCTCAGAGATAAATCCACGAAGTACACACTCACAAGGCTCCACATCTCCAAGTCTCTGAATCTGTCTTTCATTATAGAAATGACTTATGATTTCTCTGATGTGTGATTTACATGGTTCGAAGACTTTTGTTAGTTCTAAAAAGGGTTTCAACAAATAGCCATGCGCACACATCCAAAAAGCTTTTGGAAACAGAACTGCTAGGTCATAAAAATAGATTGTGTGCCTGTACTTTTTATAGATCTGAATCTTTCCTGGGGTTATCTTGCTTCACTGTACATGACATCTACACAGAGAAGCTACCATCTACTCCAACTCTGGTGTTTCAGCCTGTGGCTATTTTGAGCTTTTCTATCAAGTGGTCCTACACCACTGGGCACAACTCCCCAAGCTAGCTGGTTTAGAGCAGCATCAAGTCCTCTCTGGAACAGCTATCTCCCCAGTATTGCCACATTAGTGAGACCCCATCCAAAATGACCTCATAGTAGAGATCTTCACAGCCAGCTGCAAACCTCATGTTGATTTTAAGTGTCTGGGGCTTTTGTTCCTGGAGGGCAGACATCACAGTTGGTGGGCCGTGACCCAGCAAGATGCTGCGGAATCTGCTGGCTCTCCGACAGCTTTCTTAGAGGACCATCAGCATTGCTTCACGCAGGCATTTTGAAAATAAAGTTCCACAGAAACAAAAGCTTTTTCAGGAGGACAATGACATTCCAGTGCATCTAAAGGGTGGAGTAGCTGATGCCCTCTTGTATAGAGTCACTATGATTCTTACAGTGTGTGGAACAGCATATACCATATACCAGTTGGCTATGGCATCATTTCCCAAGAAGCCAGAATGACTTCAGTCAAATCAGTAATCACGTGGCTCAGCTCCAGTTGTCTCTGTGGACCAGTGATATGACAAATAACTGAGCTTTTCTTTGGGGATCAATATTTATTGACTACACCAATAAAGAGTAGTCTTTACCAAAATAAATAAATAAATAAATAAATAAAGATTTTAAGTGTCTGACTGCTTGGGGTTGGGCCATCAACTATTGGGAACAATTCAGCCACGAGTGGTAGGCACGTTTTTGCCAAGGCCAGGAAAAGGAAGAAAAGAAAAAGCCAACAAGAGGGGCCTATATGTTAGTAATGGACAGAAGTCCAAAGATTTTGGACTTTCTTCATCTTGGCTTGATGACTGTCAACCCAGGGAAAGTCTCAAGACTTCTTCTCACATGTGGGACCAAGATCATTTACTAGAGAAACAGATATAACACAAGATGGACAAATGCATAAGAATTGCAAGGTCCACTTACGTGGTCAGCCACCGTCGGACGAGGAAGCATGCAGAAGGCATCTGCACTCTGGAAGCTGCCGGCTTCCACCCAATGCCTGGAGTGACTGCAGCGTTCAGAGCAAGTCCATATCAGGAGGCTGGTGGGTCTGCAAAGGAAGGCTGAAGGGCCTCCACTGGAAAGCTGAAGGGCCTACATCCAAAGTGGAAAGATCCGATATGGAAGCTGAAGAATCTTGAAGCCAGAAGGTGATGTCTAAGCTGAAGGAAAAGAAAAAAAAAAAAAAATGAGATACCAGAAACCAGTGTATAATTACTATCCAGAGGATAAGAAGGGACTGAAATGGTGGTATGTTCCTGCAGTCCAGGGAGCAGAGAAGAGAGCCCTGATTTGTAACACTCACCGAGTTTTATGGTGTATTTGTGATGATTTCAAACTACCAACATGACATCACTGAGACTCAGGGTTGGGAAGAGATGCCCAGAATTTCTGTTGCAATCCAGCAAATCACCAGTTATGAATTTAAACAAAGCATTTTTCTCTACCATTCTACATAGAGAGGACTTGATAACAAAGAATATTGAAGGATCCTGCAGTAGGTAAATGTTGCAGGCAGGGTTTGCAAGGGGAACAATACAAGACAATTTGTAAGATTATTTTATAAGAGTCACATATGAGGAGAATGCAGGAAATCCGTTCACCCTCTAAAACCAAAAGAATCCAGCTGAAGCCTTGCATCCCACAGTAATGTCCGTGTCTCCCATAAGCCCAGCTGCAGGCCTAGAGCCCATGGCAATGTCCCATGCAGGCCTGTGTCACAAGTCTCTCTGCATAAAGGGCTCTCGTGATATGCTCCTCGCAGTTCCCCACCTTGCATTTGCTCTCGTGTATTTGTTCAGTGACGTCATCATCTCCTGTCATTCTGCTCCAAGTGGCAGGACAGTGTGGCAGTGGCAGCCCAGGATTATAACTTTGCAGCTAACAGTTCAGAAGAAAATCTTCCCTAGAGCTCACCTGAGCCTAAGCCTTGTCAGGGCCAATCCCTCCCGAGTCTGGTCTGTTTTCTGTAACACGAGCGCTCTGCCTGCATTCATGCTGCAGGGGCCTTTCTTTAGTACATTCATGCTGCAGGAGACCTTTCCTTTGTGCACAGTTAAGGTTCTAAATGGTGGGCATGAGACCTGTGAGGTGCTTAGAGACTCTCTGGGGAGCCTGGCAGGGGCCAAGGCCATCTGGGCGGCTAGGACTGACTTTCCAGACAGTCTCGACATTGAGGCTTCCTTTGGTTCCCCAGTTAGGCGTACACTTGGCCAGTGAAGCTCACAAAGGTTGGGAGCTTCCCAGGTTCCAGTCCTACTCTGTGGTTATCAGAGAATCCTCTTTTAAAGTTTTTCAGCGTATGATCTAGGATCATAGGTTTAGTCTGGTTCGTACCCATTCTACCTCCCTTGAGTGGTGTTGGAACAGACAAAGGATGGGCAACCCTCAGAGAGAGACCACTCAGGTGCCTGCCTGGCCGCCTGCCTCTTGGCAACACTGGGACCATCCTGACTGCGGAGAAGCATCAGTAGGTTCCCCATTCTGTCCTTATTAGATGCATCCATGGAACCGCAGATTGGGGCCCAGTGAAGCTCCACAGTTGAGGTCCCAAAAGGGCTTCTCACTGTGGAGCACAGATAGAATGGCCTACTGCTTTCACTCTCCATTACAAGCATCTACACAGTCATTCTGCAGGTGCTCAGAGGTTAAATATTCCTCCTCATTGTGGCTGGCCTCAGTTAAAGACTAATGAGAGGTAGTTAGGTTGTCCTTTGCCTAAAAAGTGAGCAGGGGCTGACTGACTGACTGACTGACTGACTGGGATATGCCCCTCCCCTCCTTGGTGGTGTTACCTGACCAGACTGCATCCTTTTCCCCTCTGTTTGGTCTGATCAGGGCTATTGGTACCAAGCAGGGGCCTCCCTCCAGTCTGGAGCCCCCTAAAGAACTTCAATAAAGTCTAGAGGGTGCCCTTTCCCATCCAGAACCCTGGAGAGTGGGCCTGGCCGGATGGCTCAGTGGTCTAAAGCACCTGCTTAGGAAAGCTCAGATGGCTGCAGGGACCGAGGTTCGATCCCCGGCACCGCATGCTGTGCCAGCCCTGCCCTCAGGGCAGGCTGAGCCGGCCATAAAAATAAATAAACAAAAGTCCTGAAACAAGAAAAAAAAAAAAAATAACCCCGGAGAGGTCACTCAGTGACCTAAGCGCTCAACACAGTCTTTCCAGTGAGGGAGCCAAGAAATGTTATTGAACATAAACCAAACTTAGGAAGAAACAACACCAAGAATGTCTAGGAGGAAGTTTATTACACTAGTGGACTTCTGACTAGGATCTTTCCCAAAAAGCCAAAGCCCTACCCTGTAGAGTTTCAGGACTTTTCTGGGAAAGCAAGTGGAGCAGTATAAGGCAGATTTGGCACAGTACGATCGGAGGGTTGAGTGACATCTTCAGCTGCTAAGGGAGCTCAGGCATTTCAGGTCATATCACAAGGCTATCAGTTATATAAAGCATGGGTTATACAGAGGAAGAAATGCCCTGTAATATTTTGAGTTGCACTGCAAGACCATCAGTTATACAAAAGCAATAAAGGAAGGAGAATTCTGCTATCGGGCCTGCCTAGACATGTCCAGTTGGTCTTGGCAGGCATCCTCAGCAGGCTTGATTTAAAATTTTAATTTCCCCCTTCACTAGTGGTCAAGCCACTCCTGCCCAACCAAGTAAACGCGTGACAGGAATCCGAGCTGCCTGAGCTATATGGCTGAGACCTTCTGGAGAGGCAGATGCTGGAGAAGGTGCAGAAACGAACACTGGAGATGCACTGTGGAGTCAGCAGCAAGACCTCCCCGACCAGGGCAGGGTTACTCACAGGGCACTGGCTGTCCATTTTGCCCCTCTAGGAATGTGTGGTGATGCCTGGAGAAGTTTTTAATTGTCACACCTTGCTACAGGGAATGCTACAAGGAGGTAGTTATACTGAGCAAAAAACAGAGATGCTGCTAAAATCCTAAGATGCACAGACAACCCCCCTACACCCACAGAGAGAGACCAAGGGGTTTAGTTGTCCTTTGGTTGTTACACAGGGAGCAGGAGGAAGGTGTCAGCAGAGACCAGCAGAGCTCTTACACTGCATGCTCCCCTGCTGGCACCTCCCCCCCCCCTCCTTCACACCCTTCTTCTCACAGCGAGACCTCTTCCACGCTTTGTGGCTCAGCTTAAGTGATGCCTACTGACTGCCCAAGTGAAGTAAGTTATCTGACAAGATCCCCAACGCCATGCTACCCCACACTTCCTTCTTCTTTTCCTTTACAATGCTTTCAACAATTGTGAACTATACCTTTATTTGAGAGCAGGTTTATATCAGTCTCCTCACAAGGTCTTTGGAGCCAGAGGCTTTTCTTATTTCATTCATCCCGGTGACCCCCAGTGCCAGGCGGAATGCTTGGGAGTCATGGTTAGTTCATATATATATATATATATATATATATATATATATATATATATATATATATTTAGAATTTTTTATTTTTATCCATTTTTTTTCTTATTTGAGAACCTTTATTTGTTTATTCACTCATTGTTATGGCCGGCTCAGCTCACCCCGAGGGCAGGGCTGACACAGCATGTGGTGCTGGGGATTGAACTGCGGTCCCTGAAACCACCCAAGCTTTCCCAAGCAGGCGCTTTAGACCACTGAGCCATCCCGCCGGGCCGGTTAGTTGATATTTGATCAGCGGGTTAAATAACCTGAAGGACCATGACAGAACTGCAGCGGGGCTGAGCCCAGGACGTAGACAGCAAGAAGGGAGGAAGGCGGCCTGGGGAGCGCGCCTCTGCTTGTTCCGGCCACGCTCCTCTCCCTTCCCTGGCCCTCCTGGCACACTCAGGGTGCAGGTGAAGATGCAGAATCCTTTCCAACTATTTGAAGCAGTGATGGACTTAAAGGAAAGAGTCAAGTCAATTCAGAATCATAGCAGAGCAAGCCATAGCCTGGGCTTCCGGGACTGCCACAGGGCTGACGCTCACCCTCCCACCAAGGAACCAGTGCTTCTGCTACACTCAGGAAATGAACACTGGCCTGGCTTCTTCTGGTTTCTGGGACACATCATCTTAGGTGTCATCTGAGACCAGAACTGGCCAGGACTCCAGAGCCACAAGGCACCTTCCATGTCAGCATCAGAAAAATAGATTCTTTTCAATGTTCCCTTCTCTCTACCTAATGTAAAATCTTTTAAATTCAGTTTCAGCTCTGTCTCACATAGCAGACGGGACCCATGAAACCTAAGTTCCAATGGGAATCGCATGGGCGAGGAGTCCAGAAAGCCCGTTTCTAGCTTTACAGCTTCTGTAGTACAGGAAAACACACACACAGAGAGAGAAAGAGAGAGAGAGAGAGAGAGAGAGAGATCGCTCCAGACCGTTGTGCACCAGCCAGTAGCCGCACTGGGTACATCTGCCCTTGGTGAATTATCAAGTATCTGTGCCCTCAGAGTCACCGTGTTACTAGGCTTTACTTCTAAAGCCTAGTAGACAAGTTCCCTAGGCCTGGGTGGATATGAAGTGAATCAAATGAAAGGAAATTCTCCTATTGCTTGGAACTCTCCTCCCATTCGGATGGCACCGACCCCAGTGTGCCTCTTACAGCACCTTGCATTTTTTTTTTTTTTTTTTTTTTTGGCTTTTTGAAACAGGGTCTCACTATGCAGTTCAGGCTGGCCTTGAGCTCACTTTTGTAGCCCAGGCTGGTCTCAAACTTGCATCAATCCTCCTGCCTCAGCCTCCCAAGTGCCGGGATTAAGCATCTTGCATTCTAAATCAGAAGCTTATCTTTTTGTGTTCATGCTCATAATATGTTATAAAGGTTGTTAGGCTGAATGAAAGACAGAAACAGGATAGGGAGAAGAGGCCTGAGCTCCATTCCAACTTGAGCAACTCCTACAGCCCCCAGAGCTGCCACTTTGCGAAATATTTTGAATTGCTACAGTGAGGCCCAGAGTACAAGGCCCCAGGATCTGCTTGGTTTGGGGAACCACAGGATCAGGTCTCCTCAGAACGTTCAGAAGCCGTGTGCCCCATTCATTCAGCTATTAAATAGCAAGCAGCTATTAAATGCTTCCTGGTGGCCAGTCTGGCACCACGGCCTTCTCCTAACTGTGCACTGACCATTTCCTTACCAATGAAAGCACTCCAAAAAAATAAATAAATAAATAAAATTTTAAAAAAAGAAAGCGCTCCAGTGATTTCAGCTTCTGCCCCAGAGAAGCCTTACAGATGCAGAGTCCTCCAAGAGGGCTCTCCTGAGCCCGTTAGGCTCTGAATGGCTTCCAGGAGTCCTAAGCAGGATTCCCTTCTAGGCACATCCAGGAACAACCCTAGGGACCCAGGAGAGCTACTGGATGGAGCACCCTCTTCCCAGCATCTCAGCTGACCAGCTAAGCCCCGTGCACCCGCCCTCCTTCATCTGTGTGCACAAGCCACACCTCCAAGACACCCAACAAGCCTGCCATCCCTCAAGCCTCACCCGAAGCATCATTTTCCCAGCCTGCCCTTGATGACCAGCCTTCTCCTCAAAGCTTTTCCTCCATAACATTCATTGAACTTGCAACCACAGGGGAAAGACCCTAAGTTCCATGACGGTAGGTGCTGAGCCTAATTGTCCCTCATCTATGACCTCACACCCAGCTTGATGTCATCATGGCTTAGACCTAAAATGGCCCCAATGCCTCATGGGTGTGGAAGTGACTGGACAGTGGGGGCACCAGAGGTGACTCACTGTTAGCCAGGATCACGAGCCAAAATAAAGCTGTCCTCCTCTAATTGGTTAATGTTGAGTACAGAATCCCAGCAACAGGAACATAACTAAGACAGAGACTGACACATAATCAACGATTCTTAATATGCACTGCAGTCACATTAAAATTGTATTTTCAAACACTACTTTTGCCATAAGTGTCTATATAGCTTAATGGCTTTCCAGATCCCTTTAAGGGCGAGGGTCCCAACTGTGGGGAGGAACAGTACAGGTCATGATTATTCTTTTCCCCAGTTTTCAGAAAGGGCAGCATGATCTGTGAGCTTAACTGGCTGGCTGGGGTGGGGGCAGCACTGGAGTCAAAGGCGCATCTCTGCTTTAAGACGCTGCCTGCACACTCTGCATCACACACCAGCTGGTAAGCAGAAGCTCTGACGGCTCAGGGAGCTGCTGCCAACCTGTGGGAGAGAGCAGGAGGAGCAGGAAGAGGCCCACACCAAGCCCCCGGGAGTCTTCTGTCCTCCCTTGTCTGCCTGCTACTTCACAGGCTCTGTCCGCTTGGCCTGGGAGCTGAGGCCTCCGGTACAGCTGGCCTCGCCCAGGCTCTAGTGGCTACAGCAGGAGTGAGTGAGGCCAGGAGAGCATCCCCTTCGCAGCGGGGGAAGAGATGAGGGTGGGACACAGGGACACCGATCTGTGCTACACCTGTGTGCACACTCACAGCGGGGCCAAACCTGCACCAACACACACACACACACACACAGAGGAGCCACTGCACACTTACTGATGCCACACAGTGTGCACACTCATATAGGTGTGTGTTTGTGCACACTCATTTACACATCTAAGCATGCACCCAGTGCACAGCCAGGCATCCAGCCACTATCAGATACCCCAGGCATGAAGGGCACTCCCGTGCCACACCAAGCTGCAGCAGCCTGCCACGCGCTCAAGCTTACGCACACACAAGCTTATGTGCACACACGGCCCCACATGGACACAGGCACATGCACACTACTTACTAAACACCTGCATCAGATTCACATCCAAGCTCACATACCGGCACACTCAGCACCCGGGAAACGTGCTCCTGATGAGACCCGTCACCGGCTCCACACACCTCAGACCCTCTCAAGACAGACGCGGGTGCACGTGGACCTCTCTTAGGATGTATGCATACTTGCAAAGGCACGGATATTACCCTGCGCCCTTCAGCTCCAAACCTTCAAATACACTGACAAGTTTACGCACAGCGATACAGGGACATACTTAGCTGTCACCAGCGCTGGAAGCTTTCTCCAAACCGATGCAAAAAAATAAATAAATAAAAAGCCGGGAGCCATGGGCCCGCCCACGTGACAGGGGAGGCTCCGGCCCTGATGGGATGGGAAAACTATTCCTGGGGCCAGCGTAGGGCTGGAGCGGCCCCTGAGAGAGGCGGGGAAGCCGAGCACGAGCGCCGCCGCAGAGCGATTTCTCAGTGAGTCTGGACGTCCCTGGACCAGGCTGGGCGTGGAGGGTGAGTGTCTTGCCTGTCGAGAGCAGCTGATGGGATTGGGGGAGAAGTGGAGGTGTTGGGGGCGACGGGGCGAAGGGGCGACGGGCGATGGGGCGCGGGCGCAGAAGCGAGGGTGCTGCGAGGGCCGCTCACTTTGGGCTGGGCAGCGCCTCCCTGCTGCCTCTGCTGTACGGATGCAACGTGAATTAGCGTTCCCTGAGGTCTCTGTGTGCAAGGCCCCGCGCTGGGCGAGGACCCCCGCAGCAGCAAGTCTCCGTTCTGCCGCGCGCTGAGCGCCTGCTGCCGCCAAGCCCCACGGTCCCTACCTCAGGCTTCCGCTGCAGTAGCAACAGGTCTTCCCCGGCTACAAAAGAGGGACTGGTCTGGGCTGCACAGCCAGGAACCCAACTCTTGAGTGCGAGGCTCATAATCCCAGTTAACTTCCCTGAGTGCACTCCCGCATTCGCTCTTCACGCTTTTTAACTACACTGTACAGCTAGGCAGAGGGAGCTCAAAGTCAACAGAGATCGCACCAGCTCTTGCTGCTGCCTCCCTCCCCGCACGGCTTCTCAGCCAGGATTGTCTTCTTTTTTTTTTCCTTGTTTGTTTATTTATTTATTTTTATGGCCGGCTTAGCCTACCCTGAGGGCAGGGCTGGCACAGCATGTGGTGCCAGGGATAGAACCACGGTCCCTGAAGCCACCTAAGCTTTCCTAAGCAGGTGCTTTAGACCACTGAGCCATCCTGCTGGGCCCCGGATTGTCCTCTTCTACTTCGAGCTTATTGCTCCATCCCACTGCCACCGCCCTGTCCCAGGACCTTACTTCTCAGCTGAACCCTGGCCCTGACACCCTAAGCCCTTTATACACCCTCTCCTCTGATTTTATTTATTTCTGTTGTCTGCAGTGCAGGGGTTTGAACCAGGGCTAGGAGGGCTCCGTCCCACTGAGTCCTACCCGCCGGCTCTTCCTCTGCTCTTTGAGTATATTCGATCTCTCAGCACCTTTCAGAGTTCTCTTTCTGGGCTGCCATCTCCAGAGATCCTGTGTTGTCACCATGATGATCCAGCAGCAGTATCAGTGACATTGTGCTCTACAAGTCCAGTGATGCCTGCTGCCCAGTTAGCACTACTAAGGATTCCTATGTCTGCCGTCCCAGCCATGTGGGACTGTTCCTATCCAGCGATACCATCCTTTACCCGGCCTCCATTCACCAAGTCCCGAGAGCTCACCTCTCTGGATCCTTACACAGACCTTCACCCTGACACATCACGTGACCTCAGTCCAGTGCCCGACCTCGGCCACCTCCAAGCAATGGTATCACCCTTACACGGTCAACAATCCTTAAACTTTAGGGCCCGGCAGGATGGCTCAATGGTCTAAAGCGCCTGCTTAGGAAGACTTAGGCAGCTGCAGGGACCGAGGTTCGATCCCTGGCACCACATGTTGCACCAGCCCTGCCCTCAGGGCACACTAAGCCAGCCATAAGAATAAATAAACAAACAAAAGTTCTGAAACAAGAATAAATAAATAAATAAAATCCTTAAACTTTAGGGTGATCTTTTGTTTTAAAAGCTATAAAACTACCAGTGCTCATCATAAAAAGTTCAGACACTTCTTATGAAAAGTAAAAGCCCTCACACCCCTTCCCAATCTGAGAGGTACCCCTTGAACAAGATTTTGTGGCCCTTATGGGATGTCCATAATATATATTATATGGACATTTAGAAATAATTCTCCATATGTAATCATTGACACTGCATTCTACAATTGGCTCTCTTCTCGTAGTAAGGTATCTTAACCATGTCTACACGTCTGTGGATGACGTTCTAGTTCTTATAGCACGTCATCATGTAGGTGAAACGCGATCTTCTCCACACATCTTCCACCATCTCCAGAGCTCTTCCTGCCTCTGCTGGCTGTCCAGTGAGTTCCCTGGGCACTCTGGTTCTCGGCAGAGCCTGCCGTCCTTCCTTGGCCTGCTGCTCCCGCTCTCGTCCTCCCCCTGCTGATTGGACATTTTTTCCCCACAGTCTCAGTCACCTGCTCCCAAATGTTCATGAGGGGGAAAGAGACGTTCACAACTTCCCTGGACTTCCTCAGCGCTCTGCTACCCTTACATGGCCCCCATGGGAGGAACTCCTGCATAAACCAGATTTCTGTTCATTAAGCTCAATGCTAGATTTACTTTTTTTTTTCCCATAGGACCGGGGTTCAAACTCATGACCTTGCACTTGCCAGGCGGGCACTTGTGCCATGGAGCTATCTCCCTGGCCCCTAGGTTTACCTTTGAAAGAAAATTCTATGCCAATCTTTTTTCCAGCCAGTAATCCTTCCCAGATTTGTTCACTCATATAAATGCCTTCTGCTGTACCACATCCATCACTACCCTGGCGGTAACTCTTCTGTGAGCCGGGAGCTCAAGAGGGAGCTGAGTGCCAGATCTTGAATCAGCAAGCCTAGGTTTCTGGATATCTTTGACCTGGGAAGTACAGTATCTTCTTTTTCTGGGCTATGCTGTCTTCTGCCCTGTGGAGGTGACATCAGCTCTTAGAACTGTAGGGATAAGTAAAGAAGATAAACTATCAAAGCAATGAAGGAAGGAGCTGTGACGTAGGCATAGCTTTTCCTATCTAGGTCAGATGCCAGCGGGCGCCGTGTATAAGCAGGACGGATGGCACCAGCAGCGTCAAATCTGAATGCACAGAAGCTTCATCTCCTGATCCACTCGGGCTCCTACCACAGAGCACCCTAGACTGGGTACAGACACTAATCTATCAGTTTCTAAGGCAGGACATCCATGATAAAGGTCTTGGTGGGCCTGAGACCTCCTGCCCTGTCTCCTGATGGCCATGTTCTTACTTGGTCTCCATGTGGTTGTCCTTCTGTGATGTCTGTGTCCTAATCTCCACTCTTTTTTTTTTTTTTAAGATTTTTTTTTCTCTTAAACCTCATTTATTTGTTTGTGTTATAGCTGGCTCAGCCCTCCCTGGGGTGGAGGTGTGCAGCATTGTGGTGCCAGGGATCAAGGAGCGGTCGCAGTGCTTGCCTTAAGTTTCCTCTGCAGGCACTTTAGACCACTGCAGGGCACATTCGATTAGAGCCTACCCATGTGACTCATGTTACTGCAATTACCTTTTTTTTTTTGTCTTTTTGAGACAGGGTCTCACTATGCAGCTCAGGCTGGCCTTGAGCTCACTTTTGTAGCCCAGGCTGGTCTCGAACTCACACCAATCCTCCTGCCTCAGCCTCCCGAGTGCTGGGATTACAGGCGTGTGCCACCACGCCCGGCTGCAATTACCTTCTTAAAACTCTTGGCTCTAGCTGTAGTCCCATTCTGAGATTCCAGGAGTTAGAACTTCAACAGATGAACTTTAAGGAGACTGATTCAGCCTGTCATGCTCTGTCTCAAGGGGCAGCCAGCTGGTAACCTACAAGAACCCAGGCTCAGTTTTGCCAGATTTTAGAAAGCTAGGAAGAAAAGCTGAGGATTATTACTTTAATGGAAAACTCCCTGGGCTAGTGAGATAGCTGAGCGGTCTAAAGCATCTTCTTAGGCAAGCTTAGGCAACCACAAGGATTATCGTTTGATCCCTGGCACCACATGCTGCACCAGCCCCACCGCCAGGGCAGGCTGCATAAATAAATTAATTAATAAATAAATAAACAAACAATAGGAAACTCCCAACTGGAAATGGTGACGTGTGCCTATAATCCAAGCACTTGGGAGACTGAGACAGGAGTACCATGAGTTCAGAGCTGGCCTAAACTGAGAAGAGTTTGGGGGAGTAGAGAGAGGGGTCATGTGGAATGTAAGGAGCCCTTGTACAAATGCTCTGCCTCTCAGCAATGACAGGGAATAGGCATATTTTAGAGCTGGCCTGGGATAGGAACGTAGCTCAGTGGTACAGTAGTTTCCTAGAACTTGCCTTCTTCCTATCTCTGGTCATTTCTCTACACTCAGTAGAGATTTTGCTTTCTCCTAAATCTGTTGAAATTTTTCAACTGTTCTCCTCATCTGAAAATTAATACATTCATATACTAGGTAGATTATGATGAGGACAGTGGCAGAGATGATGCTCATGGCCTCTAACACTGGTTAAAGCTTTCTCTGTGCCTCCTCACCTGCATCATCTCATCAATGCAAAACTGTAGGTCATGCATCCGTTTTAAGAGTGAGGCATTGAGGCCTGGAAGGGTTGGCTAGCTGGATCTTACAGAGAGACAAAATAGCAAGCCCTACAGCTTATAAGCAGAGCATAGAATCTCAATAGCATTCGCCAGATTGTACCTCCACCATAAATGAACCTGGAGCACCTGGCCAAGAAGAGCATGGATTCCAGAGTTGGAGGCAATTTAACTGGAACTCCATAGCTAGCTGGGTGGGCGACCTTCAGCACAAGATCGAGACTATCTGTGGACTACAGGGATTTTTTTCACCTCATCTCAAAAACTTTTAAAACTCCTGCTGGGTGTGGTGGCTCACACCTGTAATCCCAGCACTCGGGAGGCTGAGGCAGGAGGATTGGTGCGAGTTCGAGACCAGCCTGGGCTACAAAAGTGAGCTCAAGGTCAGCCTCAACTGCATAGCGAGACCCTGTCTCAAAAAGACAAAAAAAAATTTTTTTTGAAACTCCCAAATTTGTCAACAATTTTAAATTAAAACACAGGTGCTGTTTGTGGTTGGCAGAAGGCCATTGATTAATAAGCTGATCACACTCGTCTGGATATAACCTCCTGGGAAGTGGGGCCCCACCCAGTGTCTTTTTAATCCCTTATAGCCTATTCTTGCATATTGCAATCTGAAAAAAAATTGATTATGGGACGACTAGCTCTGAGTCTTACAACTTCGTTTGTTTGTTTGTTTGTTTGTTTGTTTTCTACTGGCGATTGAACTCAGGACTTTGTGCTTGCCAGGCAGGCACTTATGCTGCTGAGCTATCTCCCGGCCCCTTACAACCTTTTTAAAAGTAGGGAACATGTATAGAAATCCTGCCACATACACACGCTGTGCTAGAAAATAGCACCAGTTGCTGCCACACCAAAGCTCACATTCAACCCCTCATGCCCCGGGTCTGTTTCTGCATCCACGCTTTCTCCCTGATAGCCTTTCTGGCTATGCTCTCACATCTTCATCCACTTGGGCCGTTACATCAGAGCAGCACTGTTACTGGGTGCTGGCTGCGAGCCGCTGATTGCAACTGTCTCACCTGATATGCAAAATCATATGGTAAATGGGAGCGCTTCAGTTACTCAAAGGAGACATTCCTGAAGACTTCAGGTAACTCAAACCTCGCCTCGTAAAGGAAGCCAGGTGCTATGGCCTGTCCCCTAGAACCTCAGGTGGTCATCCTTGGGGCTTTTTCAGAGGTAGGTGGGTCTAGAGCATGTGATACTGGGATTGATTCTTGATGTAATGCTAGAATCAAGGCACTAAGATCAAGGCTGAGTGCTACCCATCCTATCGACAGCTATCCCAGTTAAGATATGAGACAGGAAGAGCTGCGGTTATCCTTTGTTGCCTTGCTAGTTTCTGCTCACCATGAAGTGTTTCTGCTATACTAACTTGCCTTAGAGGCAGCCAATTCTAGGCTGCAACCTCTACAAACTATGAGCTAAATAAATCTTTCCTCGTTTAACCCTGAGGGTTGCATATTTTGTCTCAGCAATGAGAAATGTTAACAGAGACAGAATTTGGGAGTGGGAGTGGGGCCGTTGCTGTGACTATACACCTGGCCATGGGGTTAGGAGCCTTGGAACTGGCTTGTGGGGAGGGCTTGGAAAGCTCTAAAGATTCCATCTGAAAACGTATAGCTGGAACACCTAAGGCCGCACAGCTGGAAGATTAAGTCAGAGCTCAGGAGACCAGAGTGCTGCCAGAAATTCTGCTGGTGAAGACCATGCTCAGGAAGTTTCTGCTGGGAAGAAGGACCGCAGGCTACTGGGCCTCAGATTATGTGTGGTGTGCCTTGGCAGAAAGTGTGTCTGCATTTTGTGCAGGTCCAGGGGCTGCATGAAACTCACATCAAGGGTGGCAGACTATTCTTGTAGAAGAAATTTCAAGTGAGTCTAACGCTGAGGCAGAGGCATGACTGCTGTTGAAGGTTTGGGGGGTTTTTGTTGTTGTTGTTGTTCTTGTTGTTGTTTTTTTGTGTTTTTGAGACAGGGTCTCACTCTGCAGCTCAGGCTGGCCTTGAGCTCACTTTTTGTACCCCAGGCTGGTCTCAAACTCACACTGATCCTCCTGCCTCAGCCTCTCGAGTGCTGGGATTACAGGCATGAGCCACCATGCCCGGCTTAAGATTTTAGCCAGATTTATGTTGACAGTCAGGACCAAAGAGCCCAGTAGAGTGATTTAAAACTTTGTGAGTCTGTCCAGAAAGAAAATTCCAGCAAAGTTGCAGTCTGCAAAAATGGAACAGAAGAAAAAAATGGTTGCAAAAAAAAAAAAAAAACTACCAAGAAGAGGCCAAGTATCTCAGAGGAAGAAAACAAAAAAAGATGACTGAGGATAGCAAAAGAACCAATAGGACTCCAGCCTTTACATCCTCAGAATTGCAAAGAAAGACCTTACTTTGAGAAGATAGCCATAGAGTGCCATGTTCCAGAATGGCAGCAGCCTAGGGAAGTCGTTTATCAGGATTTCCTTCATAGGCACTCGACCACTACAACCCAGAGAGAAGTAAGCCTCACTACTGGTCTAGCTGGTGGCACCCACCTGGTGCTGGTTTTAGGATTATGCAGATGGTAAGGTGTTGTGGGATCAAGAAGCCTTCCACCCAAATTTTAGACAAGGCCTGGGAGACCAGGCATTGTGGTCCTCAGAAGGCATTGAGTGAAGCTGTGAGTGTGAAGCCAAAGGTGTAGTAGAGACCACAGAAGTTTGGAGAATCCAGGAATATAGGTTAGCTGAGGAAAATTGCAAGGAGGAACCAGAGCTGACCCCAGAGAGAATCCATGGTAGGTACAACCACTGGCAGGGCCAGAGTGGAGCTAGCGAGGGCCCTTGGAGTTCACATCTTATCTTACCACAGGTAGTTGGGGCAGCTGGACATGGAACTACTGGACGTCACGGCTGCCATCTTGCATTTTGTGTCTGGTCTGCATTTTGCTCTGGTCTCATTCCTTTGTATCCTATTGTACCTTTTGTGATGGTAATGTCTATCTTTTGCTATGAAATGTTGAAGATGTTCAACTTGCTTTTCATTTATACAGTTAAGAGTCTGTAGCCGGGTGTGGTGGCTCACGCCTGTAATCCCAACACTTGGGAGGCTGAGGCAGGAGGATTGGTGCGAGTTCGAGACCAGCCTGGGCTACAAAAGTGAGCTCAAGGCCAGCCTCAACTGCATAGCAAGACCCTGTCTCAAAAAGACAAAAAAAAAAAAAAAAAAAAAAAGAGTCTGCCTTAAATCTCAAAAGGAACTTTGGACTTGGACTTTTCAGCAGTGCTGAAGCTATCAGAACTTTGGCAACTCTTAGGGATGGACTAAGTTCCTTCTGTGTAAAGCAATATGCATTTGGGGGTCCAAGGGTGGAATGCTATAGCTTACATCCAGATCTCGCTATGAAGCCTCTTGTGATTCATAGGTGGGGCTTCTCCAGAGGTGGAGGATCATGTGTGACACTGGGGCTGGTTCAAAGTGCAGTGCTAGAATCAAGGGCACTAGGACTAAGAATGTAAGTGCTACCCACGTGAGGGCAGGAGCTTGGGTAAAATATCAGGGACAGAAAGAGCCACAGTCTTACCTTGTTGCTCTGCTCTCTTCTGCCTTCTGTGAACTATTTCTCCTCTGTGATGCCTGCCTGCCCTGGCACCCTGCCTTGGGGCCAGCTGATTATGGACTGGCACCTCTACAAACTGTGAGCTACATAAACCTTCACTCATTTAACTTTGAGTATTGAGTATTTGGTCTTAGCAATAAGAAAAGTTACTAAGATACCAGGCACACCTGTTTGCCTGATAGAATAGTGCTTGTCATGTGACTATAACATAAATGAAATCTGCAACTTGCAATTCACATTGTCTTCCAAGTTTCAGACAGATTTCTTTTTTTTTTTTTTTTTTTTTTTTTTTTTTTTTTTTTTTTTTTTTTTTTTTTTTTTTTTTTTTTTTTTTTTTTTTTTTTTTTTTTTTTTTTTTTTTTTTTTTTTTTTTTTTTTTTTTTTTTTTTTTTTTTTTTTTT
>PVJA010022669.1:0-15419 GCA_004027025.1 Myocastor coypus | reverse complement strand
CGCCACCACGCCCGGCTCAGACAGATTTCTTACTTGGGAATTTAGAGGTATTTCTGATTTCACATGGAGCGTGAAACAACAAATATTTTTACATAATGCTGCTTTGAATTCCAATGATGCAAACAAGACTACACAGTTACCATTTCACAGATAAGGAGACAAGGTGAAAAGAGGTTAAATAACTTGAGTCAGGTTGAGCAGCTAGAAAATGACTCTTGGTAAGCTGCACATGGTAGCACACGCCTATACTCCCAGCACTTGGGAGGCTGAGGCAGGAGGATCAGTGTGAGTTAGAGACCAGCCTCCGCAACAAAAGTCAGTTCAAGGCTAGCCTGAACTGCATAGCAAGACCCTGTCTCAAAAAGACAAAGAAAAAGAAGAGAGAGAGAGAGAGAAGGAAGGAAGGAAGACAGACAGACAGACAGACAGACAGACAGAAAGACAGAAAGAAAGACAGAAAGAAAGACAGAAAGAAAGACAGAAAGAAAGACAGAAAGAAAGACAGAAAGAAAGACAGAAAGAAAGACAGAAAGAAAGAAAGAAAGAAAGAAAGAAAGAAAGAAAGAAAGAAAGAAAGAAAGAAAGAGACTCTTGGCCACCAGACTGGCTCTGTGATCTCTAAGGCTAAAGATGTATCAGATGATGAGGATCAGCCTGAACACCCACCAAGGCTGGACCAGAAAAGGTGCTATACAAAGCCTCATGCCACCCCCAAGAATCTCTCTCATGCCCTTCAAAGTTGAGAATTCGTTCTTTCTCGATTCCTGGATCTTCAAGTGTGCCTGCTTCTATATCGTTCCTCAGGTTCACCTAGTCCCCCAGTGTCCTGCCCCTACCTCCTATCTGGTCTTGGGTACTCTCTGAGGAATGTGGTATACAGAACAGAAGAGGAGCATAAGTCTTGCCCTGGCCACACAAGAGGACTCGGTACAGCTGCATAGTTACAGGACTCACACCGTGCCTGGACAAAGCAGCAGCCACATCTTTCCTCCTCCAGAATCCCACTATCTGGCCTCAAAAGTGATAACGATGAACCACACCTTCAGTGGGCATCCGTGTTCCACGCTGTGGCACCTCACATGCACACGTGCATGCGCAGACACACACACACACACACACACACACACTTATACACATTGCACTCATGTGGCCCTAGGCGCCGGATGATATAAGCACCATCACATTGATTCATTTTTCTTTGCATTATTTGGCACAAAGGTGTAGGGCCAAGGCAATGCCTCATCCTTGCCCCAGAACAGAAGAGACAGTGCAGGTACAAAGGCCAAACTTCTCTAAGACCTTCTTCTGGTAGAAGTTGACAGAAACAGAGCTCAAACTAACATAAGTGAGACCACTTACTGCTCTACACTGCTGACCATATGCCAGACCTTTTGCTAGGAGCACTAAATCCTCATGACAGTCTTCTCTACTTTCAGAGAATAAAGAGGCCAAGGGAAAGAGGATATGTAACTCTTAGTCTGTTTTCTGTTACTATAACTATAGTAACTTTTCTGTTACTATAACAAAATACCTGGGCCGGCGAGATGGCTCAGCAGTCTACAGTGCCTGTCTCTGAAAGTTTAGGGAACCACAGGGACTGTGTTCGGCTTGATCCCCAGTACCACATGCTGCGCCAGCCCCACACCCAGGAAAGGCTGAGCTGGCCATAATGCAAATAAATAAGGTTTAAATTTAAAAAATAAAAAAACCTGAGACCAAATACTTTATAAATGCTTTTCTTTTTTTAGAATTTTTTATTTTATTTTTTTTTTCTTGTTTCAGAACCTTTGTTTATTCACTCATTTTTATGGACAGCTCAGACCACCCCAAGGGCAGGGCTGGCACAGCATGTGGTGCCAGAGATCGAACCGCGGTCCCTGAAGCCGCCCAAGCTTTCCCAAGCAGGCGCTTTAGACCACTGAGCCATCCCACCAGGGCCCCCAAATATGTTATAAAGAATAGAAGTTTAAGCCTATTTTGGTGATGCATACCTGTAATGCCAGAACTCTGATAGGCTGAGGCCATTTGAGCCCAGACCAGGCCATATAGTGAGTTAGTGAGACCCTGTCTCAATCTAAAACTACGGGAGAACTGAGGACATTGCTCAGAGGGAAGGTTCTGAGTTCAAGCCCCAGTGGGACAAAACAACAAAGAATAGAGGTCTGAGCAGTCCATGGTTTCAGAGGCTGGGAAGTCTAGGAGTGTGGCACCAGGCTCTGCTGAGGGCTTCTTGCAGCATAACATGTAGAGAGCATCGCTTGGTGAGAAAGAGCAAGGATGCCAGCTGAGGCTGCTGTCTCTCTTCTTGTGAAGCCACTAAGGCCACCACGGGGCCCCATCCTCATGACCTCATCACCCCTAGTTGCCTCCCAAAGGCCTCACCCCCAGCTGACCCTGATGTGTGAATCTGAGGATCAAGTGTCCAACAAGTGACCCTCTGGAGGATACAGCCACTGGACACGCACAGCTGTGGGATGTGAACTAGGGCAGCTATGTTGAATAAATCTGGTGGCCACTGTGTGGCTTTGGACCACCTGGAATATGGCCAGATTGAACCGAGAAGTGCTGCAAATGTAAATACGCCACTGGCCTCAAAAGGCTTAGTGTTAATTTTTATTAGTATTAATTAAAGCATATAGCCAGGCGTGGTGGCACACGCCTGTAATCCCAGCACTTGGGAGGCTGAGGCAGGAGGATCGATGCGAGTTCGAGACCAGCCTGGGCTACAAAAGTGAGCTCAAGGCCAGCCTCAACTGCATAGCGAGACCCTGTCTCAATAAGACAAAAAAAAAAAAAATTAAAGCATATAAAATGTCACATTAATAATTTTTATAATGATCACATGTTAAAGTCATGATATTTGAGATATACAGTATCAGACTAAATAGCACATTGGAATTAATTTTGCCTGCTTCTTTTTACTTTTTAATGTATTCATAAGACCATCTGAAATGAGTTGTGGGGGCCAGCCAAATATAGCTCAGTGGATTAAAACACCTGCAAGCAGGCACAAGAATGGGGGGAAGGGGGATTTGATCCCCAGGCCTGCTGAGCCAGCCCCGCCACCAGGGTGCACTAGGATAGCAGCTGAGACGGGCTGTGGTGGTGCATGCCTGTAATCCCAGCTCTTTGGAGGCTGTAAACAGATTGCTGTGAGTCCGATCTAATAGTGAGACCCTAAATACCCTGTAGACCCTTCCCTAAAATAACAGGGAGGAAAAAAAAAAAAAAAAAGAAAGAAACGAAAATGATTTGTGTCATTTCCATAGTGGCCCATGGCATTCAAACACCCTCCCCCACCACCTCGACCCGCCACGTGGAGGCTAGTCCTCTGGAGATGCTGGAACGGCGAATCCCAGCAGGCTCCGGCCCCTCCCTCCCACTCTCGTCCTGAAGGGCAGCTGTATCCTCCCTCTCTGCAGCCCCTGGTCTCCACGTTGCACAAAACAGCTGCCACAGCTGTGGGCGGGTCCAAAGCTTGATGGCTTTGGCTTGGAGACAGCTGAAGCTCAGCCTTAGGCTTCCAGGGGCCCAGAGGGTGGGTCCTACCGTCCGCCACATTATATGCCATGCTTGCTGATTTGAACGCGCTTGGGTGTATAGATCAGAAGATCCAATCGTGCAGCTTTCATTCCAAGGCCAACCTCCTGCGTGTCTGCAGGAATGCGTGCTGAGACAGCCTGCAAGATCCTGGCTCCTGAACCCTCTCTTTGGGTCATAATTTCTCCCTGGACCTCTTTTGCTTTTGCTTTCAGCAGAGCCAAAAATAGGGAGAGAGAGAAAGAAAGAAAATAGCGGATCAGTGTTTTCCCCCAGAGGCCTGCACCCATGAGGGCTCTGTGACTGCTAATCTTTTGTTATTTTCTCTCTGGATATGGGATGGTTTCCACATACGCCCCTATCTTGGAATCCCAGGACAGGGGGCCCTGTGAGAGGGTACGGTGTGGGGCTGCGGCTGGCCCTTCGCCTCCAGTCCTCTGTCTCCTTAGCTTTTCAGAGAAACTGGAGAGGGCTGCTTCCAATTTGTTTCTTGGAATTTGGAGAGGGCAGGGTGTTTTCCATTATAGAATTCTTATTCCCATTAAAGTGGGTTTGCAGCAAGCCGCATGGCCAAGCAAGCTCTGTCTTGTCCCAACCAGCAGACTTGTCACTTCTAACTCCAAACAGAATCATCGTCCTGCTGGGTCAGGCTCAGATGTCCTCTTTCCCAGGGTGAAGTGTCTTCCCAAAACACGCCAGGGGCTCCTGGTGGGAGGCCAGGACTGCTACCCCCTAGTTCACCTGCAGCATATGGTCATTCCAGGGTTGAAAAGGGCTGTAACTTTGTTTGGTATTTTGCTTTCACATTCATCATACTAAGTCTGAGAACAGTCTGGCAAGGCAAGTGTTCTTATCCTCACTTTACAGGCGTGAAAGCAGATGTCTAGCTGAGATGCAATGATATATCACGGTCCCATGACCACCAGTAAGTTGCAAACTGGTACCCAGGGGCTTCTGAATCCAAGGCCAGTTATTTCCAGGTCTCCTCAGCAGCCTTGTGTGACTTTGATGTCCACCTATTTATGAAAATACTTTGGTTTTGTCCTGGAGATTGAGTCCAAGGAGCACTAAGATACCCGTCCCATCGTCTTTGTGACAGGTTCTCATGAAGTTGCCCAAGATGGCCTTGAACTTACCTCAGCCACTCAGATTGCCGGGGTTACAGTCCACCACTTGGGGCTGACATCTTTGGTGATTCTGTTGATATTTTAGTAATGTAAGAATGGGCCAGTGAGGAGCCAGAGAGATGGCTCTGTGGTCTAAAGCACCTAATTAGACAAGCTTAGGCAACTGCAGGGACTGCAGTTCAATCCCTGGCACCACATGCTGTGCCAACCCCACCCCAAGAGTAGGCTGAGCCAGCCATAATATATATTTTTAAAAATAATAAAATAAAATAAAGTAATTGTAAGAATGACTATGTAAGTCAAGACTATTTAACAACTATGTGTTGAGAACACTGTGTGTGGGTCCTGAGCTGGGCTCTGGCGGTATAGGACAGAGCAGCAGCACAGCCTCCGCTTTCCTGGACTTTACAGAAGGAACGATCAAGAAGCCAACAGCTAGGAAACTCAAGAGCACAGATTGGGCCCAGACCTTGCCAGGAAGAGCCGGCGGTATGAGCATGAGCAGGGTCACCTCTAAGAGGAGAACTGAGAGGAAGGGTAAAGCAGACAACTCTGAGGGATTCTGGGGAGGGGTAAAGACTGAGGGCTTTGCGGGCCAAGCTTTGTCCAGCCAGTGAGGTCATACAGTATCAGACTTCGTGCTCCATATTTTGAACGCCATCTCATTCCTCCCACAAATTCCATGGGGCAAGTCTGCCTTTATTTCCATTAACTAGCTGAGGAGTTGGGTTTCTCATGGTTCTTGGGGAGGTTTTTTGTTTTTTTGTTTTTTTCCTCGAGGTCGTGAGGGTTGAACTTGGGACCTCGTACTTGCCAGATAGACACTTATGCCACTGACCCATCTCCCTGACCCTTCCCATGGTTCTTTAAAAAAAAAAAAAAGAAACACTGGCAGTAACCTAGTTTAGCTTTATTTATTTATGTTATGGCCAGCTCAGCCTGCCCTAGGGGCATGTGGTACCAGGGATAGAAACATGGTCCCTGCAGTTGCCTAAGCTTGCCTAAGCAGACACTTTAGACCACTAAGCTATCTCACCAGCCGCCCCATGGTTCTTAATCACTGAGTTAAGCATTGTTTCAAACTTCACATAAAATAGTTATTAGAGCATAATTTACATGATTGAACCTCCAGGGACAGATTATTCTGTCCCGAGGCTCAGAAGCCCCATTTCAGGGCCGGACAAGAGCTCTGCAGTTGGCACTGGCAGACCACACTCCAAAGAGCCCACAAGATAACACGGCCCCTGGGCAGCAGACTCTGGGCTGCAGCGCCCTAGCACCTGGAACCGGCTCTCCCAGAACACGCGCACGTGGGAGCCACTAGCTACTCTCCTGAGCGGCAAGAAGCCCAGGACTGGGCAGCCAAAGCCAGGCTCAGAACTCACCCGCAATTAGCACCTCATGATTCCATTCCTGGGGCTTAACCAGCCAACAATTCTCCCCTTCAGCAAGGAGACCATAATAAAGCCTTCCCTATGTAACTCACACCTTTCCACACCCAGCAAAAGGCTAGGTAGGCAAGTAAGAGCACTGTCTTTCAGATCACTTGAAAAACCATTTGTGAAGCCTCTAGGGCATGGTGCTGGCCCAACACCCGTCTTAGTTATTCTTCTCTCATTGCTGGGACAAATACCCGACACCCAAAATGAAGGAAGGAAAGGTTTCTTTAGCTCACTGTTACTGGAGGTTTCAGTCCATATTCGGCTGAGTAGAAGAGGGCAGAGAGCAGCAGTTCATGGTGGCAGAACAGCAACAATATGGTAACAGAGGCAACGGAACAACCAGAGGAGCAGAGAGCAACAGCCTGAGTCTGTCTGTCTCTCTTTATATCACATTCAGGCTCTCTGCCTCAGCCTATCTACCTTAGGCCATACCCCTAATCCCAGAAGGACTCAGACCCATAATCCCATCGTTACTAAAACATATAATCCCAGTAGATCATGAGTCAAGTCTCAAACTCTAGAAGTCCCCACTCCATGATTACATGAGGCTTTGGGGGAACAACTAGACACACACAAACCATAACAACCCCCTTGCCCTGCCTCGGGCGCAGAAAAGAAATCGTATGTGGAGGTCAAAGAAAGAGAGATAAGGCCTGAGTTAGGTTAGAAAAGAGTTACTTGAGTCAAGGGTATTGGTGCCTTTCTTGCATTTAGGCCACTGGCTTGCTTTCTCCTTGTTGCAGACTTTTTTGAGGACATGCACACATGCGCGTGCATACACGGCACACACGCCATGACTTTGCAATGCAGGCATGCTGCTTTTTTCTCATTAATCAAGCCAAGCATTTCTTAAATACTCATGGTGCATGAGAAAGCCTGAAGCCAGGTGGCCAGCTGGGGCCTGTTCTCTGGAAACTTACAATTTACCCAGAGACTCAGGGGGAGAGGTAATCAAATAAAGTAAATACCGGCAGGTTGCTGTCAGGGCGAGAAAAGAAACTAAGATCCATGACCAAAAGGACAGCAGCAGGACTGGACATTCAGGAGGGAGCGGGGACCTGCAAGAAGGGACGCTGAAGCTGAAACAGTGGGATAAACAATCTGCAAGCCAAAGGGTGGAGCCCTAGCCATCGAGACTGCCTGCTGGAGCAGAGCGGGGCCTGCCAGGCCGAGGCTGAGGAGCTGCAGAGAGTGAAGAAGAGGGAGCGGCCAAGAGAGGCCAAGCAAGGCTGGGGCAGCCTTGCAGGCTGTATCAGAGCTTCTCACCTCTGCTGATTGCAGCCTGCAGGTGCAGGAGGGGCTTGGGGAAGCAGGTGGCTGACGTTCATGTTTCCTTGAGGCTGGCAGCGGGAGAGGGGAGGCGACTGGGAGCGGTCAGCATGATCAGGTGTCTCTTCTCTCGCTGTTGGGACAAATACCTGACACTCAAAATGAGGGAAGGAAAGGTTTACTTAGCTCACAGTTACTGGAGGTTTCAGTCCATATTCAGCTGGCTCCAAGGCAAAGTGGCACATGACAGAGAGCAACCTTTCATGGAAGCAGCTAAGAGCCAGAGAGCAGGGAGAGAGCTAGCAGCAGCTCAAGCAGCTAACTTCTCTTCCTCCCTTACATTGGAATGCAGCTCACCTGCCCCGGCGGAGGGGCAGCACGCACTTCCCCAATAATCAATTACAAATTCAAGAACCTGCCTCATGACTGCATAAGGCTTTGGAGGGGGACACCTATACAGAAACCATAACACCAGGAGATGGCTGCGGTGGCAGGGCCCACTGAGGGGTGACACTGTGCCTCCTGTGCCTCCATCCTTTGACTCAGGCCGCCCTGGGGCACATCATCCTAACATCATGGCTCAGGGGCCATCAGGAGGCAGCTCTCCTCACCCCAATCCAGTGGCTAAGCCAAGCATCAGAAGGTTTTCCTGTAGCATCTGTGTACACGTACTCAGGGTCTCCTAAGAAAGCACAGCAAGTCTACATTTTCAAAGTCATGCTGTGTGTGTGTGTTTATAAGATAAAGTTCAAGATATCAAAGAGATTTTTCATTCCTGTATGCAGCTTGGTGTGTGCCGCAAGGCTTGTGCTATAATTCAGGATATCTGGGAGGAAAAAAATGTAAGAAATGCTGGCATAATGGAAACCACCTGGGCCCTAGGGACCACCAAACCCAAGTTCAAATATAACTCCTTCCACAACTAGGGGTGCAGACATGAGCAAATCAGCCTCTGTGGGTCTCGGCTTCCTCCCCTGTAAAGTGGAAGGTAAGAGGAAACACAAACACAAGCCGAGCCGGGCAAGGGATGAGGTAGAGTGGACACTCCCTGTGGCCTGGCATCTCCGCCACTCCCTGCCTGTGCCCTGGGAGGTCATTTCGGTTCTGGGAGCCTCTGTCTCTTTCCTTGGAAAAGGGGTCAGTAAGTGTGCTGCAGGGGTCACGTTTATTATACACTTCCAGTCCAACAATGCAGGGACACAGGACTCCTCGTGAAACGCCCCGCCCCAGCGTCATGGATACATGACAAAAGCACTTTGTGTCTGTCCCCCCATCTGTGAATGAAGCATTGGCACCTGCCTCAAGTTTGCGATTCTAAATTGAAGTCCGAGGCCCCGGGAGTGAGTCTGCCTGGGGCCCTGGGATCTCAGCTGCCCTCTCACCTTCCTGCCTCAGTGCTACATTTCCTCAGTGCTCCAGGGTGGGGAACGGGAAACAGGAACAGGACTGCTGGGAGCCTCGCTTCTCTCCGAGGCGCTCCTTGTCCCCCTCCAGATTCCCAGCCCAGGTAGCCGAGCCTCTATCACTCTTTCCAAAACAGTTCCTGCCTCAGGTGCCGGACTTCTCTGGGGATGCAAAGACTTCCCCATGGGTTCCAGAGCTGCACCCCACTCCACTCAGCTGTGGCCACGGTGTCCCCTTTAGGACCACAGTGGATCAGTGAGGCCTAGGGTGCGGCTCAGTGGTAGAGCACTAGCCTAGCATGGCAAGACCTGGGGTTCCATCCCCAGCACTGCAAAGAAGAAATGCCATTGTATGTTACAAAGAGCAGAGGAGAACAGAGGTATGGCTGATCCCTGCCCTCCGCCTGGATTTCTCTTTCTTGCTAGCTGAGATCTTTGCAGGATTCTCTCTGCCTCCTGCCTGCTTCCTTCTGCACGCTATTTTTCACCTCTCTCCTGGGCTGGCAAGATAGCTCAGTGGTCTAAAGCGCCTGCTAAAGCAACCATAGGGACCTCAGTTCAATCCCTGGCACCACACGCTGTGCCAGCCCCACCCCCAGGGCAGGCTGAGCCAGCCATAACTAAAAAATAATAATAATAATAATTTTTTTTTTTTTTTTTGTGGGACCAGGGTTCGAACTCACGACCTTGCACTTGCCCAGCAGGCACTTGTGCCTCGGAGCTATCTCCCCAGCCCCATAAATAATTTTTTTAAAAAAAGAAAGAAGGGGGCCTGGCGGGATGGCTCAGTGGTCTAAAGCGCCTGTTTGGGGAAGCTTGGGCGGCTTCAGGGACCGCGGTTCAATCCCCGGCACCACATGCTGCGCCAGCCCTGCCCTCGGGGCGGGCTGAGCCGGCCATAAAAATGAGTGAATAAAGAAACAAAGGTTCTGAAACAAGAATAAAAATAATAAATAAAAATAAAAAAATAAAAAAAGAAAGAAAATTCACTTTGTACTGTGGGAGGCCCTGGGGCCAACCAGTTTCGCCTCCCAAGTAGGAAAGGGAAAGAGACGGCCAACCCCAGGGCCTGGGGAGTGTGTGGATCACAGCTTTCTGCAAGCATCTCTGTTCCCCTACCACTCCCACCACCTTTGCCAGCCCACTTGCCACCTCCTCTGTTATGTATGCAACCTACTGCGACCAAGTATAACACTAGAAATTCAGTAAATGCAATCAACTTTAAGTCCCTAGCATACACACGTACATACACACACACACACACACACACACACACACACACACCAGCAACTTTACTTTTGCTTCTCTGCCATTTCATGAAATTCTGCCTATGCGGAGCCTCCCCATAGGGCTGTCCACCCTCAGGTCAGCACTCTTCAGTCTCCATTCAGGGGAACACAAGCTCCTTCCTTCCCGCCCCTCAGCCAGCTATGCAGCTCACAGGCTCACGGGTGCCCTTCCTCAGCTCCTCCCTTGGCAGGCTGACGGGCTTCTGTTCCGCATCTCTTCGCCTGGCAAGCACAGAGAGCCGCCTGGCTCGTGGGGCTTTGCCCACTGGGCCTGGGCCTGCCATGCCACCAGAACACACCTCTGTTCCTTTGGCAAGTCCAGGCTTCCCCTCGGCTGTGGCGCTGTGGCGTCCACACCTCTCCCGGTTAACTTTATCCGGGTCACCCAGCTTCCATCAGGATGCCTTTGGCCCAGGTGGAGTCCTGCTGCCGGAGGAGGTCTCGTACCTTCCTTGTCACCTAGGAGGGCTAGAAGTAGCCGGCCCCTTCTACGTCCAAGGGCGATGCATGCTCTTACTCTTCCCACCCAGGGAAGCTACACTGTCTCTCACCTGACTTCCTCCTGCAAGCCTCAGACACTGGTCTGCCGTCCCTCCTGGCTCCCCCTGACATGGTCCACTGACCTGTCTACATCTTTAAACTCTTGGTTCGAAAAGTCTGGGAGCGGGGCCTCGCGGGATGGCTCAGTGGTCTAAAGCGCCTGCTTGGGAAAGTTTGGGCGGCTTCAGGGACCACGGTTCGATCCCCGGCACCACATGCTGCGCCAGCCCTGCCCTCGGGATAGGCTGAGCCGGCCACAAAAATGAGTGAATAAACAAACAAAGGTTCTGAAACAAGAAATTAAATTAAATTTAATTTAATTTAAAAAAAAAAAAAAAAGTCTGAGAGCAATGGCGCGGTTCCTCAAACCTCCCTCTGCAGGCTGTAGGCTGCCTGCCCACTTGGCGTGAAGCACCTGGGGTGTCTCAGTGTCAACACCCTCAGACAGTCACCCTGTTTCCTCCCCGTACTCTCTTCCCTTCCCCTCCTCCTTCTCCTCTTCCTCTCCCCTCTCTTGTGAATGCCCTGAGACTGCCCAGCTGGCCAGCACCATGGCCACACTCACCTGTCACAGCTATCTCCCTCCACAGGTGACCACGATGATCCCCTGGGTGCTCCTGGCATGCGCTCTGCCCTGTGCTGCCGACCCGTTGCTTGCTGCTTTCGCCCGAAGAGAATTCCAAAAGGGCACCCCTCAACTTGTCTGCAGCCTGCCTGGCCCCCAGGGCCCCCCGGGCCCCCCAGGAGCCCCAGGACCCTCAGGAATGGTGGGAAGAATGGGCTTCCCGGGCAAAGACGGCCAGGATGGCCAGGATGGGGACCGGGGCGACAGCGGCGAGGAAGGTAAGAGACCTGCACTACCTCGTTTCTGCCATTCCTCCCTTTCCTTATTACCCTATTGCTGATTCTTTATCAACAGGACACCATATTCCAAAAGGAACCCAGGATATCAACCTCATGTTCCTGCCTCTGCTGGACCTCTGAATTCTAAGTGACTTTTTGCAAATCGTCTGAAATATTTTCCAAAACTCCTGCGGATGCGAGTGACAGAAGCCCAATTTATAACCTAAAATGGAATTTATTGGAGTTAAGCCACAGCCAGGAGCTTCAGTATCATGGCTGGGGGCTGGGGATATAGCTCAGTGGCACAGTGCCTGCTTGCCAAGGACAAGATTCTAAGTTTGGGTTCCAGTACCAAAGAAACCCAGTCTCCTTCTCGAGGCTCCACTCCCTCTGTTGGCTTTACCCTCTCAAGGACCGGGAGTCCTTAGATGGTAGCGGGTGGCTCAGGCCCGTGTATCATGGCTTTATCTGCTCTGCACTGCCTGGAATAACTGACCCTTGGGCCTCATTGATAGCTGGGGTGCAGAGTTTGATCCTCGAGAGGAAGGCCACCATGGCCAGGAGTGGGCATGTACCCACCCTGGGTTTGTGTGAGTGGTAATGAGGAGGTGGCCATAGGGACCAAGGTGTGACTGGGACCCCCTCAGGTAGAACAGTAGTTCCCCAAGCAAGGGCACCAAGCTGGTTATAAACGGGCTGGACGCTCTCTGCAGGCCATCGTAGCTTTATATTCCTCATATTTCTGAATGTTTATCGAGAATTTTAGGGTTAACATTCTCTAACCAATAGGAAAATTAAATATTAAATACGGTGCTGGGGATCGAACCCTAGGACCTTATATGAACATGAGAGGCACATGCTCTCCCGCTGAGCTACAGCCTAGGGCCCGGCAGCGCCTCTCCTTTGCACAGCCTTATAACACCAAGGAAGCCCTTTTGAGTAAGTTCCTCTTCTGACTGCTAATGTCACCCTGCAAGGAGACGCTCATATCGGCCCATGTCCCAGATGAGGAAGCTGAGAGGTCGGGCGATTAGAGTCACAGGTCAGAGCTGCCAGCACTCTGACTTTGGGGACAACCCTGGATACTAATTTTGGTAAAGGCTTTAACCTCCTCAAACCTCAGCCTCCTCCCCATTGGCAGGGATCACCTCAGCACTCCTCCACCTCACCGGGTGGTGGCAAGAGGAAGCAGGACGCCAGGAGAAACTCGACTCCGGGCAGACGCCTAACCTCCTCCCTGGTCGACTGCCTGAGCGTCCATGGTCTGGGAGCAGGCTCCAGATCCAGGCTCCACCGTCCACACCCACACCGAGCTATGGCTCCTAGTGCCTGTTTCCCAGGCAAGAGAGAGTGACACTAAGGGCTCACGCTCAGGCTCTTGCCCCAGCCAGGCAGGAGCTTCCATCGAGGTGCTCCATCCCCGCCCAGGAGGTGGACTCAGGTCCGGGCAGTGCTCCAGGGGGCCAGCTACCACCGCCTGCCTGAGATGCGCTAGTCTGCAGCTCCTCCAGGAGGACGATTGCTATGATGGGAAGTGAGGAAGGCGTAGGCAGCTGCTTCCAGCCATCTCTCCCACCACCCGCCCAGGGCCTGAGTCCCTGCTGTGGAAGGCGCGTTGGGAGGGAGACAACAGCAGAGTCCTGACATGTGCAACCCATGGGAAGTTCAGGCCGTGTGTGGCCACTCTTCTGTCCCACAGCCAATCCATCTGCAGCAAGGTCTTGAAAAGTAAACTCAGCATGTCATGGAGATTCTTAAGAAGGGACTCGAGAAGGAAGCACAACCCATGCATGGGTAGCACAGCCCTCAAGAGGCTAAGGCAAGAGGATCGCCATAGTTGAAGCCAGCCTAAGATATGGAGCATTATACCTTGCTTGTTTAAAACAATAAAAGCGGGTGTGGTGGTACACACCTGTAATCCCAGCACTTGGGAGGTGGAGGCTGGAAGCTCATTATTACTGTCAGGCTAGCCTGGCTACAAAGTGAGTTCAAAGCCACATTGAACTGCAGTGAGAAATCCTGTCTCAAAAAGACCAAAAACAAACAAACAAAAACACTGGGTACAGGGGCCCAGCAGGATGGCTCAGTGGTCTAAAGCGCCTGCTTGGGAAAGCTTGGGCGGCTTCAGGGACCGCAGTTCGATCCCCAGCACCACATGTTGTACCGGCCCTGCCCTCGGGGCGGGCTGAGCCGGCCATAAAAATGAGTGAATAAACAAACAAAGGATCTGAAACAAGACAAAAATAAATATATAAAATTTAAAAAAAAAAAAAAAAAAAACACTGGGTACAGTAGCACTTGCCTATAATCCTAGCATGTGGGAGGCTGAGGCAGGAGAGTCATAGCAACTTCAAGGCCAGCCTGAACTACATAGTGAAACTCTCTAAACAAATGAATGAATCAATCCATCAATCAATCTGTTTTTTGGGTTGTTGTTCTGTTTAAAGGAGTCTCCATACACAAGTCACGGTTGACCTTCCTGGTAAGGTTCAGAGGCTCCTTGTCTCCTGGGAAAACGCCCCAGCCAGACTGACCACCTTAGCTCTCCCTCCATGCTCGGCTCCCTCCACCACCTCGTTTCTCTTCGCTTTCTCAAGGACCAGCCCTGTGACTTTCCTGATTTTCTTTTCTTCTCTTTCTTTCTGTCTTCTCCTCTTTGGTGCTGAAGATTGAACTGTGGCCATACACACACACACACACACACACACACACACACACACACAAATGAGGTTTAAGAAAAATAAAATAAAATCTTAAAACAACAACAAGCCGGGCGTGGCGGTGCATGCCTGTAATCCCAGCACTCAGGAGGCTGAGGCAGGAGGATTGGTGAGAGTTTGAGACTAGCCTGGGCTACAAAAACTGAGCTCAAGGACAGCCTGAACTGTACAGTGAGACCCTGTCTCAAAAAAAAAAAAAAAAAAAAGTACCCTGTCAGATGTGAAATGCCTACAGCCTTTCTTCCTTGATCACTGTCTTGGTTATTTTCTCATTGCTGGACACAGCACCTGACACCCACAAGCTGAACAGAGAGGCTGACTCCACCTCATGGGTGAGCTGACTTCTGCTCCCCGTTACAGTGCACGCTGGCTTGCAGGCACACAGCCCAACAGGGCGACTCCTGAAGGAATCAAAGGAACCAGTTCAAAGTCCCCAAGGATGGAGCCAGGGGAGGAGCCCGAAGACCACGCCCCCATGCCTCACCGCCCAGCTATGGTCTTGGGGTGCGATGGACTAACCCATCACACCCCAAGATCCAGTCACCTTCCAGGAGCCCCACTTCTGAACATGTGAAGCTCTGGGGCACCTAAACCATAACCACCTCGCAGTTCATGTGGTTGTCACAGTGCCTGGTGCCCAGGGATGTGCGGTCCCACGCAGCCACCTCTAGAAGCAGGCCCCAGCGGCGCGCAGCAGGCTTTCAGACCTCGGTGCTCAATTCTGCTTTTCTTCCGGTGGTGTGACTGTGCCCACATGTAGCTCAAATTTTTATTCATTTTTTTAAAACACGTGTCAAATAATCATAACTATAAATGTCTCCAATATACTCACTGGCCAAAAGCGTTGCATTGAGAGAACCGAAAATTTTGTGAAGTGTCAATATTTAAAAAACCAGGAGGAAAAATCCGGGTGTGGTGGTGCATGCCTGTAATCCCAGCACTTGGGAGGCTGAGGCAGGAGGATCGGTGCGAGTTCGAGACCAGCCTGGGCTACGAAAGTGAGCTCAAGGCCAGCCTGAGCTGCATAGCGAGACCCTGTCTCAAAAAGACAAAAAAAAAAAAAAAAAAACAGGAGGCCCAGCAGGATGGCTCAGTGGTCTAAAGTGCCTGCTTAGGAAAGCTTGAGCGGCTGCAGGGACCGCGGTTCGATCCCTGGCACAACATGCTGCACCAGCCCTGCCCTTAGGGCAGGCTGAGCTGGCCATAAAAATAAAATAAACAAACAAACAAAAGTTCTGAAACAAGA
>PVJA010022668.1:0-33475 GCA_004027025.1 Myocastor coypus | reverse complement strand
CACTGCAATTGCAAAACCTTTGATTGTATATGTATCTGCTTCCTCTTAGTCCAAAGAGAAGTATATTCTTTCCTGTTTTTTTTTTCTTTCTTTCTTTCTTTTTTCTATGCAACATTAATAGGGAGGTGGGTCATGCCCACACACTGCACTCTATAGAATGATTGTGAGGACAATATGCAATATGTCAACTTTCAAAGAAGAAAAGGGGGAAAAGAAAAAAAAAAAAGTAATGTGGATTTAGAAAGGTTAATGTTTAGTTGTTTGATCAATCTTATATACCTATATGTATTAATCTAAACTGATCCGATGATGAAAATATGTAATATAACCATTGTTAAATTTAAACAATAAAAGAATTAAAAAAATGGCAAATTATCAGAAGTTTCATGTCTAGATCATGTAAACCTCTTAGAAGTTTTTAAGACACTTAAAAGTTTCTGATCACACAAACATCTGGGTTTGTGTTACAAAAGAAACCATATGTTATGTAAGTGTATCAATATAATTGACTTCACACTGTGGTGGTCTCAAGGTTTTTCTGTTTTATCACAAATGACACAGATTGCATTTGTCAGCCATGTGTATACTTCTTAGCTCTTCTCAAAGTAATATTACAAAACATCTCAGTCAAACTGTGCTGTTTAAACAAAGATCCCTTAGTTTCCAGTCATTGGCGTAGACAGGGAAAGGCTGCACTGTGTGGCTGGATGGGTGACCTGGTCTCTAATATGATTGGTTCAACATGTTTTCAGGAATTAAATCCAGGTTTAGTTTCACTTGGCTCTGTTTTGTTTGTTCCAGCTTAAAGAAAGGAAATAGTTTCTGATCAGTAATAATCTACCTCAATTCTCTACTTTGCATGCCACCAACTATAACACAGTGTGTTGTTTCTCAGTGGTGGAGATGGCAGTGCACATTACTTTTTCATGATAAACAGCTTCCCTCAGTCACTACTTGAATATGTATTTACTTGTTGAAGTAACATCAGGCGACTTCATGTATTTGAATTTCAGTTTTAAAATAGGTATAGAGAACATCATTATTTTCTGAATAATAAATACAGTAAAACAATGAATGGGCACAGGTAGGGAAGCTAGCTTGGCAGTCTAACTGCCCTACTGACAAGCACAAGGACCAGAGTTTGATGCCTAGTACCACGTGCCTAGTCAGCCCTAGGACCCAGGGTGGCAGACTGTGGCCACCACCCAAAGTGGGCATGTGTTGCATACCTATGATCCCAGAGCTGGGGAGGCTTGAGATAGGAGGATCACTACAGGTCCAAACTTCATAGGTAGACCATACACCAAATAAATAAATAGATAGATAGATAGATAGATAGATAGATAGATAGATAGATAGATAGGTAGATAAGCAAATAAATAAATAATAAGTATTAAAACATTAGAAAATAATAAATAGGCATGATTGGAAAAATGCTGGCTTTCTATTTCTCTACAGTGAACAAAATTACATGATCAAGTGACAGTGAGTTTAGTTCTTTCTCACACTTCAGTCATTCCTTCTAGGCAAAGTAAGCTTTCCTGAGGTACCCTCTCTTCTAGTTGACTAACGATTTAATGACTTACTAAGAAGTAAAGAGCAGAAATAGTGCTTGTTATTTAATTGAGAAGTTAGCTTCTGAAATTAAAACTGTTGATCTACATTTTTCCAGAATTTTCAAGTGAGCATGGAATGCATATGTACAATTCATGCATGGTCTACTAATTCCAAAGCAATTTCCATAATCATAAACCTTTATATTTTAGTACTTTTAAATCTTAATACATGTGATGTAACTCTTAATATAATCTTTACATATACGATTTTCAAATCTTAATGTATGTAGAATGTGACATATATTCATGCAGGCAAACAAAATATGTGCAATTGCACAGAAAATTGAATTTTTAAGATGTTTATGTTTTTCATGAAGTTGAAGCCATACATAGTTTCTAGTCCCTTTAATTATCTAATTGAAAAAAAAAAACTTTGAACATTTTCCAAAATTAGTATGAGCTTTCATTCATTTTCAAAGTCTCCTTAAATACCTGCTCAATGTCTACAGCAAAGGCTTACTATAATCTCAACATTTGTACATATGGTTAAAGAGTCATGTGAATACAGCATTTCTAAATAGAATGGACGATATCCAAATGATGGTTGGTGTGACGTGACCTACCAAATTTGGTGTATAAATCTAAAGAGTAAAGAAAAAGTGAAGTTTAGCAAGATTATTTTTGCAAAGTATTATAATTAATCAACTAAATCAATGTATATTTATCTTTGCACACCAGTTGATCATTTACGTGATAGAGAATGCATGATTTATAGTTGACATATAATTATAACACATTGATCCATTCTCTGCTAGCAATATCTTATAACACTTAATGCTTCCAATTGGGTACCTGTAAGAATTGTCTATCTATGTAGCAAGCTATCTTCTTTTTATATATTGATTTCTTCATATATATATATATGCTTATTCAGCCAAGTAAACCAGTTGAGATTTCAGTTAAGATTTCATTTTATTACAAGCAATAAAATCTGACAGAGGTATGTTAAGTGAGGATGTCAATAATTTATTTGTTTCACATACCAAGAAATACTGGGTTTGCAGTCCAAGGATATTGAAATGATCAGAGAGATTGTCTAGTTCTTGGATCACATTTCTCTGTTCTTTTGTAGATGAGTCCTTATTACAGCTATAAGAGCAATATTGGCAGGAAGAACAACCCACCTCTAATATTACACTGTTAAATGTAATTCCTCGTTCATCTAAAGTCACATATACTATTTTAAAATTTAACAAAATTTGGATTAATATGCAGTATAGTTTTGAATTCTTTTATGGAAAAATTGTGCCCTTACTTATAACCTTAGATAATTATTTATCATTATTTTGAGAAAAAGTTCATTGTTCTTGAAAGAAATACTATAAACTAAAATGATTTCAGTAACTGTTCTATGTGCTTCTGTTTGTTTGTTTATTTATTTAATGTATTTAGTACAGGGTCTCATGATGTAGCTTGAACTCATAGTGATTTTCCTGTGTTCAGCCTCTCCAACAGTTGACAGGAATATGCCACCATGCCCAGTCTCCATGGCTGACACAGTGCACCTAGGGAGGGGCTTGCACAGCATGTGATGCCAGGGATTCAACCCCCCCATCACTTTGCTTGCCAAAGCAGGCCATTAGTCCTCTGAGCTATCTCGCTGGCTCTATATGCTTCTTCATGATAATATCACTGACTGCCTATAGGCAGCATTACAATACTGAATGGAATTACCTTGAGTCATATTCATACTCTGGATTAATAAACAACCTGTATCCTACTATGAGACTGGATTTAGGAATGAGGGTATTGATAGCCTTTATGAATTTCAAACTCACCTCTGCTAGGTATCCATTTATTGTTTTTCATATTAAAATTTAAATATCAGAAGAGAAAATGTAAAAGAGCTATGATGAAGAAATTAGTATATAACCTGAGTGGTAACTAAAATTTTAATAGATTAACTTGTCTATCTATTTACTATGTGTATGTGTACATGTGTGTATAGCTAATTATGCTGCTTTCTTTGAAGTTAGTATTGGGTAACAGTTCACATAAATAGTTGCCACACCTTCTGTCATCCCACTACACTGAAAGCTGAAATTCCATGGATCACAGAAATTACCTACCTGTGCTGCTAAATTACTAGGTATCAACTGCTGTAGGTATGACAGTTAAAGACTATATTTTTGGTAAGTGAAATAAATCAGACCCACATGTTCAAACATCATATTGTCTTGCTGGTGTGAGAACATGAACATGTAAATAAAGTCTGTAAGGTACAGTAAATACTGTGAGAGGAGGAGGAAAGTAGCAGAGAAATATTGTACTCTTCCTGCTATAAGACATTAAATATAGACGACTCTTTTTTTGGTTTTCAGAAATGTTTCATACAGGTATTAATAAGCTATGAACCCTAATTTAATTCTAGCTTTCTCAAAAAGTTCCCCTGTAATTTTCTGAAATTATTAAATAAACTTTATAATTAACACATATTTTCTTCTATACAATGAAACGTATATATTATATCCTTTAAGATCACAAAGAAACAGTTTAATGCAAGCATTATTAATGCATGGTAATTATTCATTATCATGGAAATCTAAGTAATATTTCTTTAAAGAGCTTATTTTTAGGGGAATATTTTTGAATAATTTAATCCTTAGTACACATAAAAATGATCACAAATTTTCAACATTATTTCAGAATTTCCATAAACTTGATGATGCTATTTTCAAACTTGATAATTTAATTACATATATGCAAATATATTATCAGATATAATCTAATTATAATCAAATATGTAAAAATATAATGTAATATATATGTATCTGTATATGTTCTATATAGTTCTCTACAAGAGAACAGTACCTCGGAATTCTTTTCTCTTACATCTGTAATATTTTAGAATAAATTAAATTAAAAAAGAAACTTCAAGCCTTTAAAAAAGAAACATCATTAGCCGTCTGAGTTGAAAGGCAAAAAAAGAAAGGAAAAAGTGGTATCATGAATGGTGTTAGTGGAAGAAAATCATTCCCAGCGTAAGTAAGCACATTCAAAAACCAAACCTTCAAAATTTAAACTGCAAATTAACCTCCATAAATTTCACCATTGTGCTGCTGATTGTACCTTGTTTTTTAATTTTTTTTTATTCTACCACTTTTAATAAGAAAAAATGTGACATTTTCATAACACATTAGTAGTACCTTCCCAATAATTGATTCAATGCACACTGCTGTCCCTGAAGTAGTCGTACAGAGCACAGAATGCAGACATGATAATTTTTTAAATCTTCTTGGTACAAAAATTTTCTTCTCCCTGAACTAAGAGACAGTAGCTGTATACATAGTCCAGTATTCCATAATCACGATCGGTTATTGGCAGAACTGGAAATGTCAGAAGCTGTGGGTTTAAATCTTTTGCAGCTCAGCATACTAATATAGCATTACATTTTATACCTAGTGGTCAAAATTTTCTCCTTGGTGGGTAAGGGCAAACAAGAGCAGTATAACAAAAATATGTAACTTTTGTATCTCCCAAGGTCACTCAAATCCCCTCAGGATCTACTTTGAAGCCATGTACAGTGCTTTGTAGAACTGTTGTCAGTGTCACCTGTCTGGATGAATCACAGCCATGGCTTAACCAATTTGTTCTCTGTGAAAACCTAAGAGAATGTTTTCTCTCTAGGTGACTCTCCTTAGGCACAGTATACATTGTCGATCCCTTTCCTCTGTGGCCCCATAATCTCCTTGAACAGAAAAGTTGGGACACCAATGAGTTACAGGATGTTACAACATAGGTTTTCTTATGTCCTGAATCCTTAATGAACTTGAAGGGTTAGGGCCAAAATATTGGCAATCCTTGTAGCCTTTTTTGTCCTGTAATATTTGGTCTGTAAACTTACATTGTTAGCTCTCCAGAAGAGAAGCCTCATGATACTATTAATGTATAGCATAGGCACTTGAGGTTAACATCAGTGTCTTTCAGAATTTCAAACATGTTACACTTAACTTGAAATCAGTATTTACCATCAATCATTGATATTGTAATAAATCTCTATACAATGTGGTAAAAAGCAGTTATACATTTTTTACACAGAAATTAAGAACTCTAAGTATGCAAAAGATTGTATCTGGTCAATCCTACAGCATTTTTCCCGGTCTCTTACTCTCATTTAGTACCCTTCTTTGTTTTCTTATAAATGAACAATTTACTTGAAAAAGAGTATAGCAGCAGCTGAAATTACAGTAGAAGATGCACAAATCTAAAAGACAAGAATGACAGGCATTTGAAGCCTAGTCCCAGTGTAACACATTGCTATCCTCAGTGTGAAAAACATTTTGGTCATTCTATAAGACCATTATCTAATTCATCCTATGTATACGAGTACATGGTCTTGCTCCTGCCATATTTCCTATCTTTTCTATTTAAAATCATTATGTTGTTTAATGCTTAAGTCCTTGACTTCCATTCAGGTGCATGATGTCATTTCATTTTTGTTTCCTCTTTTGAGTTCTTACATTAGAGAGATTATATGATATTTACACATGTAGGTATGGTTTACTTCACTTATGACAGTATGTTGAAGATACATCCACTAATATATATGAAGTTTTCTAGTTTATCATTCTATATAGTTGAGTAATATTCCATTGTATAAAAATACCACAACTTTGCAACCATTTTTCAGATGATGATTATTTCCAATATTTGGCTATCACAAATTGTGCTGATATGAACATAGGTGCACAAAAATCATTATGAAACAATGTTTTCAGTTCTTCTGGAAAAATTTCCAGTAGGAGGATAGCTAGATTAAATGGGATTTCCAGTTCTAGTTTTTAAGTCATCTCCACAGTTTTCCATAATGTTGCACCAGTCTGTGTTTCTACCAGGAGTGAGGAAGTGTTCCTTTTACCCCACAGCCTCTCCAACATTTGTTGTTGGTTGATTTCTTTATGATAGCTATTCTGGGGAGAGATGTTTGAATTTGCATTTCCTAAATGGCTATTGATGTGTAGTGTTTATTCATGTATTTATAAGCTTATTGAATCTCTTTCTCTGAAAATATGTGTTCGTCTCAGATGCCCATTTCTAGATTGAGTCTTTGAATTTTGGGACTCTAATGTTTCCTAGTTCTTTATAAATTCTAGATAGAAGACCTTTGAGTACTTATTAGTTAAAATTTTATTGAAATTTGTGGGTTGTCTTTTTCACTGTTTTGGTAATTTTTTTGACATGCAAAATCTTCTCAGCCAGAGCAGGTCGAAGTTGTTGATTCTATCAAGTGTCAAAGGTGCATTTTGATTCTTGTACATAAACTTTTTGCCTACACCAATATCTTCAAGAATTTTTCCCACTTTCTCTTCCATGAGATTAGTTTTTCTCTTTTAATGTTTAGATGTTTAATTTATTTTGACTTCAGTTTAGTGCTTGGTGATAGAACTGGGTTAAGTTTTAGTTTTCAGCATGTAGAGAGCCAGTTTTTCCAGCACCATTTGTTAAAGAGGCTTTCTTCCAGTAAACATGTTTGGCTCCTTTGTCAAAAATAAGGCAACTGACTGTTTACATTTGCTTCTGCATCTTCTAATCTATTCCACTGATCCCTATTTTTTTTTTTTTTTTTTTTTTTTTTTTTTTTTTTTTTTTTTTTTTTTTTTTTTTTTTTTTTTTTTTTTTTTGCCAATGCCATATTGATTTTATCACAGTAGCTTTATAGTATAACATTAGGTTGGGAATTGTATTGCCTACTGCCTTATCTTTGCTGCCCAGGATTATCTTTGCAATTCTAGACATTTTCCAAAATTTTAGGAATGATTTCTCCAAGTCTGTGAGGTATGTTGATGTTATTTTGATAGCGATTGCGTTAAATCTACATAATAATTTAGAGAGAATGGCTATCTTCCCGATGTTGTTTCTTCCTATCCAGGAGCAGGAAATATCTTTCCATTTTCTCAAATCCTATAGGATCACTTTGTTGAGGGTACTGTACTTTTCATTGAATAGATCTTTTACTTCTTTAGTTAGGTTAATTTCTCATTATTTCATTTTCTTTGGAGCTACTGTAACGGTATTGTTTCACTAATTTCTCATTGTGTTTATTATCTGTGTAGAGGAATGCTACTGACTTTTGTGTGTGGTCTTTTATCCTGCTAGGCTACTGAATTTGCATATTAATTCTAATAGCTTTTTGGGTCTTCCAAGTAAATTATCATGTCATCTGCAAATAATGATAGTTTAACTTTCTCTTTACCTATTCTCATTCCTTTTATTTCTCTCTCTTGTCTAATGGCTGTTGCTAATGATTCCAGAACTATGTTGGATAGGAGTGGCGATAGAGGATATCCTTGCCTTGTACCACATCTGAGAGTAAAAGACTTCAATTTTTCCTCATTTAGAATTATGTTAGCTGTTGGATTGTCATAGATGGCCTTTATCAGATTGAGGTAGAGGTTCTCTATTCCAATTTTCTGTAGGACTATAAACATAAATGAATGTTGGACTTTTCCAAAAGCCTTTTATTCATCAATTGAGATGATCATGTGTTTTGGGGCTTTGTCTGTATTGATATAGTGTATTACATTTATAGATTAGCATATATTGAATCATCCTTGCATCCCTGGAATGAATCTTCCTGGTCATAGTGTATAATCTTTTTGATGATTTGCTGTATTCTATTTACCAGGATGTTTTTTTTTTTTTGATGATTTTTGCATCTATGCTATTGAGTGAAATTGGCTTGTAGCTCTCTTTCAGTTGCATCTCTGTCTGGTTTTGGTAGCAGAGTAATACTTGCCTCTACGAATGATTTTGGGAGGATTCCTTCCTTTTCAATGTCATTGAAGAGTTTGAGGAGCATTGGGATTATGTCTTCTGTAAATTTCTTGTAGAATTCAGTGGTGACTCCATCAAGTCCTGGGCTTTTCTTTGTGGCATTTTTTAAAATTACATTTCATATTTCATTGGCTGTTATTGGATTATTGAGAGTTCTTATATCTTTTTGATTGAGTTTGGGTAATTTGTACTTTTCTAGGAATCTGTCAGTTTCATCTGTGTTTTCACTTCTGCGAGAGTAAAGATTCTCAAAGTAGCTATTAATGATCTTCTGAATCTCTGCTGGATTTGTAGTAATTTCACTCATTTTATTCCTTCTTGCTTGAATTTGAGTCCTTTCTTTCCTCTTTTTGGTGAGGTTAGCTAGGAGCTTATTGATTTTGTTTAAACTTTCAAAGAGCCAGATTTTTTATTCATTAATTCTTTGTATTGTTTTCTTTGTCTTGATTGAATCAATTTTTACTCTACTCTCTATAATTTCTTCTCATCGTTGAAATTTGGGTTTTGTTGGCTCTTCCTTTTCAAATCAGTTTAGGTGTTTCATGAGAGTATTTATTTGTTCCTGTTCTGTTTTTTTAATGTTTCAGTTCAGAGTTATAAATGTCCCTCTAAGAACTGCTTTCATTGCATCCCATAAATTCTGGTAGGTTGTGTTTGAAGTTTCATAAAACCATATAGATTGCTTAATTTCTTGTTTAAATTATTCTGTAACCCACTGATTGCTGAGAAAGGTTTTATGTAATTTCCATGTATTTCTGAGGTTCTTGTGCTTTCTTTTGTCATTTAGTTCTAGTTTTCTTGCACTGTTGTCAGATAATATGCATAGGATAATTTCTGTTTTCTTGTGTACACTTAAGCATGACTTCCAGAGGAGTATGTGGTCTATTTTGGAATATGTTCCATGTGCAGCTGAAAAAAAAAAAAAAGCTGTGTTAAGAAGTGGTTGAGTAGAGCATTGTGTATATCCACTAAGTCTGTTTGTTCCAAATTCTGGTTCAGTTCTGCTACTTCTTTGCTAAGTTTTTGTCTGCTTGCCCTATCTTTCCTTCCTACATTTTCAGTGTCAGGTATCTAAGACAAGCGTTGTTAAGATCTCCTGTTATGATTGTGATATTATATAGTAGATTTTTCATGTCTCTTAAGATTTGTCTTATGTAACATTGCACTCCTGTGTGGGGCGCATAAATATTTATGAGTGTTACTTCTTTGTCTTGAATTTCCCCCCTAAGAAGTGAGTAAGGGCCTCCTTTATTTCATTTGATCCATCTTGGTTTGAAGTTTAGACTGTCTGCAAACAGGTTTGCTATTTCTGCTTTTTTTGAGGTGCTAGGGTGTCTTAGTTACTCTTCTCTCAGTGCTGCGACAAATGCCCGACACTCAAAATGAAAGAAGGAAAGGTTTATTAGCTCACAATTACTGGAGGTTTCAGTCCATATTCTGCTGGCTCAAGGCTGAGTGAAACAGGGCAGAGAGCATCCAGTTCATGGCAGCAGAACAGCAACAATTGCGACAGAGGCAATTGACCAAACAGGTGAGCAGAGAGCAACAGCTTCAGTCTGTCTCTCTGTTTCTCTTTGTATTACATTCAGGCTCTCTGTCTGAGCCTATCAACCCGTAGGCTACACCCATAATCCCAGAAGTACTTAAAACACATAATCCCAGGGATCATGGATCAGGTCTCAAACTCTAGATCAGTACTAAATCACATAATCCCAGTGACTCATTAGTCAAGTCTAAATCTATAGAAGTGTCCATCCCATGGCTGCATGAGGCTTTGCAGGGACAACTAGACATAAATTATAACATGGGGCATATACTATTCCTTCCTTTAACTTTTAGACTATGAGTTTGTCTATGAGTTAAGTATGTTTCTTTGTATACAGCATATTGTTGGATTTTGTTTCCTTATCCACTCTGCCAGTCAATTTATTTCAATTAGAGTAGTGAGTCCATTTTCATCGATGGCTATTACTGAAATGCATTGACTTATGATTGACATGTCTTTTACTTACTAGTATTTATTACTTTTTAAACTGTGTTTAATTGGTTGCCCTATTGGGTGAGTTTTTTCTGGCATCATTTGTGGAGTTTGGTTCATTTTGGTCCCTCTCTAAAATATTTTTTAGTAATCTGTGTAGGTTTGACTTTGACATCATTAAATTTTTCAGTTGTTCCTTGTTATGGAAGTATTTCGCTTCTCTCTCGGACTGGAAAGTGAGTTTTGTGGGGTATAGCAGTCTGGGCTGGAATTTATTTTCATAGAGGTCTTGAAGCACTCTGCTCCATGTTCTTCTTGACTTCATGGTTTGTGAAGATGAATCTCCGATTATTCTGATAGATTTTCCTTAAATGTGATCTGTTTCTTTGATCTAGTGGCTTTTAGCATATTATTCTCCTGCTGGATTTCTGGAATCTTGACTATTATATGTCTGACTTTTTTAGTCAGGTTGATGTTATTTGGAGTTCTATATATTTCAGTTAACTGAATGTCAGATTGTTGTCTCATATTTGGAAATTTTATGCTATTACTTTTGCCCATATTGTTTTTATCTCATTTGTATTGACTCCTTTTTATTATTTATTCCTAGTAATCTCACGTTGTTCATTTTTGCGTTATGTTGCAGATGTTGAATTATTTTTTCCTGCATCCTAATTGTTTTTAAGAGATCCTTTTTTACCTTTTCACTAGCTGTGACTTCAAGATCTGAAACTGTAGCTTCCATTTAATTCATACAGTTTTGCCAGCTTGTGATTGAGATTCTATTTTCTTGTATATCTCTTTGAAACTGTTTCATGCATTGTATTGCTTTCCTATATTGCTAATTCAAAGATTCCATCATTTTTCTATTCTCTAATTTTTTATCAATGTATTCTTTAGTGGCATTTACGTCTTTCTTTATAGGTAAGCTTTCTTTTTCTACTTCAGAGGTTATTGCTGCTCTGATTTCCTCTTTACCTTTCTGCAGTTGTTCCTTTACTTCAGACGCTATTAATTTAGAGATGTCTTTTTTTATTTTAGAGGTTATTTCTGATCTGATTCCCTCTATACTTTTCTGCATTATTATTTTTTTTAATTCAGACTCCAGTAATTCAGATATTTCTTTTTTTATTTCAGAGGTTTTTTTCTGATCTGAGTTCTTCTATACATTTCTTCACTTGCTTGTTTACTTCAGATTTTATTAACTCAGAGATTTTGGCTACATGATTCCCGTTTTCTTCTATGGTAGTGTGTTTTTTTATTTGTGCTTGGTGGGCTCTGGATCTGAGATTGCATTTTGCTCCTTCTCCCTGGCATCCTCTATAGCAGTAACCTCTGACCTTTGGTGTAGAACTTTGGTGAATTTATGCCTTTTGCGACTACTGTAATTTGGATACAGATTCACTGTTTGATCTTGTCAAGATGTGCCTAGCTGTGTCTGCTTGCTGTGGTCCACTTCTTCCTGCAGCAGCTTTTGGAGTAGAGCCCGCTGTGCTTCTCTGGCTAGATGCTTGGCTCCTGCGTTAGCTGGTAGGGTCTGACCCCAGAGTTCCGGTGGTGGTCCAGAGGCACAGGTGGAGAGGTCCTATCTTGGTGCCCACAGGCTGTGGGTGCTATGGGCTAGCGTGGAGGGTTCTGGGCACAGTGCCATTGCTACAGGCCGAGAGGTCCTACCTGGGCCTCCGCCAGGTCTGGGCTTCTGTGGGCTGGGAGAGTTCCTGCTGTTTATACTTTGAAGCTACGAAGTTATTAACAGTTTTCCAATCCAATATAATTTTTAAGGATAAAAAATAGATACTTGCAAGGTAGTTATACATTGAAATTTGTGAGCACAAATATTTAGAAGCAAATGCTTTTGAGTGCATAAAAAGTGGACTTGAAAAGGTGGAAGCATAGCTTTCTTCCAAATATATTTCACTTCTAAAATTTATTTTAAATGACTATATAAAATCATTAAGCAGCATGTATTAAAGAGGTAACATGTTTTAATATATGTGTAATATATATGTATATATATTGAATGATTTTTAAATTATTAAATACATCTAGCTTTTCAAACTTTTGTCATTTCTTAATGGTGAAAATGTTCAAAAGCCTTTCTTCATGATTTTTGCCATGTACACTACACTCATTAGGAATTATATTTATCCTACAACTGAAGAAATCCCTAGACCCCCTCATTCTTATCTAATTGCAACTAGTACCAAATGATCAACATTTTCCAGTCCTGCACAATTTCACTACAGTTCCTGACTCTAGGAATCAACAGTATTTTTTCAGTGTCTAGATCATGTTGCTTGGAGTCCCGTGATGAGAGGGAACAGACAGCGCTTCTTTTTCTGTTTCCATTTGTTTCACCTAACATAAGGACCCCCCAGCCCCCGCCCGTGAGGTGAGAAAAAGACAACATTTCATTCTCTCTCTGTCTGAACAGTTTTCCATTGTGCACATGTGTCACATTTTCTTTATCTTTTCATCACTAGATAGACTGCTACATTGTTTCAATTTTCTAGTTATTGTGAATTACTTTGTTTTAAAACAAATACAGTATAGGAAAAGAGAGATTAAAGTTATATTTTGGCCTAAAATGGACACTTATGTGTATCATTCCTGGGTAAACACGGGATTATGTGAAGCTGGAATTGTGATAAATACGAGTAATGATAAAAGTTTAACATAAAAGCAGCATTTAGGACAAAATAAGGCAAGTTAGACTGTAGCTCATGGTCATTTTTACTGATCATAAAAATTACATACAGACTGTCTGCAAATACAACCTCAGAGAAAGGGGATCTTTTTTATTTTAGACACATTTTGAGATTTCCTATTTACAAGCACACTGTGATTAAAAAGATGACACATACTAATTTTTTTCTTTTATACCAATTCACAATCTCTCAATTTCTTATTTGAGTTGAAATGTTAAATGCACACAACATAATGCATTATAGTTGGTTATATAAAATGAATTGGAACAAAAGAAATTATATTACAAAGGTGTATGCACTGAAAAATTCTATTTAAAATGTTGGATGGTACTGGAGAGATAGCTTCATAGAATAAGCTCTTGCCTGGAAAGAGAAAGGGCCTGAGTTCAATCCCTAGTTTCACAAATAAATAAAATAAAATAAAATGTGGGGCAAACATGTTTTGTCGTTAGATGATATATGTGATTCATTTTTTATTATTTGAATTATGTAAGTGATATACAGTGATAATCCAATATATGTGTACAGCATGTAGTCATGAAATCAAAGTACATATTTCTACCTGTTTTTGCTTTAATAGAAATATTTTTCATACAAAACAACATGTATATTAAAATTCCTTGAATTCAAAATAGTATAATTAAAGAAAATGTCAATTTTGTCATTTAAATTAAATAATTCACCTGAAATATGGCAAGGTATAATAATATTTCCATCTGTTGAAACACTTATTTTTATAATTTGGATCAATCCATAGTACATATACTTATTTAAGCATTGCAATATGATATTTTCTAGCTTGTATGCAGCATATGCTGATCAATGCTGTAATATTTCCACCTCCTTATCATGACTTTGTTACTGGAGCCATAAAGTTTCTCTTTTCCAGTTCTTATTTCCATAAAATATTTAACAGGTAAATGGAACTCTACTCTCTCCAATGTTCTGTAGAACAGCAGCATTTATGAAGTGCACTGATAGATACGTTTGGGGACACACAATCGAAGCTCTCATTATTGCTCCTCTCCCTGCCTTTCCCAGACTAGCAATACACATTTCATAGGCATCCACAAATGTGAAAGAATGTGGAATATTTTGCGTTTCTCTGTGATATATTTCTCTCTATTGTATTCCTTAGTTGCATTTATCATGCTACAAAAGATATATATAATGAATATGATATATATGTGAATATATATAATGAATATTATATATATATATATATATATATATATATATATATATATACCTATCACATGCCATTATTTATACTTGGCTATGCACATTTTCTTTATCCATTCACAGTTTCAAGGTCTGAGCTGCGTCTGTATCGTAGCCTGTATTGCTAGTGCTGTGACAAATACACTTGCAGGTATGGCTTTGGTATGCACAAGTGCTTTTCTTGGAATATTCTCCTGAGTAGGATATGTGGTAGATCTACTTTTAGTTTCTTGATTAAGTTTTACAGTGTTCTTCACACTGCACCCATTTACATTTCTCTCATCAGTATATAAAAGTATCCTTTCTCCTACATCCATGCCACCATCTGCTGTGTGTTTGTCCAGTAACCATTCTAACACTGGTCAGATGTTGCATTATGGTTAACATATTAAATAAAAGACCTAGTAAGACGCCAAATAGTTGTCAGATTTCAAGATAGTGCTACATGAAAATCATGATTAAATGCAGTGACAGCTCTGAAATATCATAGGGAAATTTGTTTAAATATTTTGCACCAGAAAGTCCTCATTCTTGTGTGCTATTTTTAAGCCTATAAACATAAATCATGACAATTATAATTACCATTACATTTTAATGAAAATAAAGAATTCTGATTCCCGCTCTGCGATGCCGGCCCCACCCCTGGGGTGTGCTGAGAGGTGACTGAGACTGGGTGTAGTGGCACATGCCTTGGGAGGCTAAAAACTGGAGGTTAACCCTGCACTAAGTATTAAAGAAATAATTCTATTTTATTCGTCAAAGTATGAGAATCATTTTAAAAGTTACTAACAGATCATTACTTATATGGCAGAATTCAGTTACTAGAATATCCTATGGCACACACACATTCATTTACATTTGAAATTGTATTTGTGTTTTATTGAGATTTCTTGTTTTATCTCTAAAACATACCCAGTTTACATACGACATCACATATTGTCAAAAACTGGATTTTGTCTTTTATTAGTTTAGATTTTCACTTTAAACAAAATCTTCTACCAATACCATAAAACTAAATATCACAATGGGATTACTTTCATAAAAGTTTTTATCACAAATGTTCATGGCAAAAATTATTCACAAAATAATTTTCATAATCTCATGATTTAAAGAGTTACAAATATACTATGGTGTCATCTTTTCCGTGGAACATCAAAAATATTTTAAAGTGTAAATGTAATATATACTTTTATTACATTGAAAATAAAAGATTATGAAGAGAATTTAGAATAGGATATGTGTATTAGAGGATATAATTTTCTTTATATATGAACTAATACATACATTACCTATGAATGTCTTAGACAACATATAATATGTACATATATGATATGTCTGTCATATATATAGACATATATATATATATACACACATATGGATCCATAAAATAAATGGATACATGCATATTAGATGCATATAATGCATATATACATATGGATTATTGAGGATGAAAACAAATAGTGGTAGCAATAACAGAATTGAAACACAAACAAAACAAGCTTTGGATAATTGTGTAAGCACTGCCTGCAGACACAGATCAAGGTGTGGGTTTGTGCCCCTCTCAGCTCAGCTCCCAGAGGTGGAATGGCCCTGGACTTTCCTCTCAGGCAGGGGAACCTTTCTTTTCCCAAATAAGTATATACTTAGATGAAGCCCCCAAGAAAACTGCTGAGAATTCTCTTGGTGTGAGATCTGAAATGTATCGAAGTGCTTTTTAGAGATTTACATTCTTCATTCAAAACTGTTGGCTGGATGGACATCCAATCCCTGGCTCAATTCACATCACGAGTTAGAAGCATAGAGCAAATACTTATTTTTTTCTTTAAAAACTACGGACTTCTTTCCATGCAAATGTACCAGAAGAGAGCTATCCATTTTTATCTGACAGTAGCTATGTGCCCTAGAGATCCTTGGTCTCTGACTCTGTATTTGCAAATCTTCCATCTGGCTGGAAGACTGAAGGAATCCTGAGCTGGAGTTGCTGTCTACTTGCCTGTCCCCACTCGCTGACCCATTTGGGACCAGACCCATCCTAGAATCCAGCTCTTCTGGAGTCAGTCACTCCCTCCCACAGTACTCAGGCCATCTTTAATAATTAGTTTATCCTCAGATTTCTCTGAGCAAAATTATTCAAATCTTGCTCTTGCTACTAGTTTTCTCCTCTTCATTTTTTTGCAGTTTTTCTCTATATATTATTCAATAATCTTTAACATGCATTTCACTTTATTGTTACCTTCTTCTTTTGAGCTTAATCCCCCTTGAGAAAAGGCTTTTTTTTTTTCTTTCAACATTCATTGCTCCAAAAGCACCTGACTGGATGTGTGAATGATTTTGTGTTATGTCTCCAGATATGACAGGCATCCAGATCAGCTTACGTCAGGATCTCATGCCCCAGCCTTTCTCATGAAACCAATATTTTCTATGCCATGAAGCATATTCCTTATTTATCCACATTCTGTGACCTGCTTCACTGTTCAGACAAGAAAGTGGAAGATGATGCTTTTAATCCTTCATATCATTCCATCTTAACCTGTTAGGTTATTTTCAAACTTCTACACATTCCTGAAAATATATTCCCCCAAATATTTCAATTCCATGATAGTGACAGATCTTTCTGTATTAGCTTATCAGATAGCTATAACAAGTATTGTAGTAGCTCCCCCTTATTTATCCTCTTAGGACACATTATACCTTTGAATACTAACCTCTAGATTGGACTAGTATTTGTATTTGTTTTCATTCCTAAAACATAAACCAGATTATTCTTCTGAATTACTCGAAAGATAAATCCAGATTAGTAGTCTAAACTCATTCCAGTTGCCCCGTACTTTATTAATCTTTGAGAGATGGATGCCTTTAGAAGGAAACAAGATCGATATTTTCTTAACATTTTCTCAGTGCTTTCACTTAGCCATAAACTGAATTTTCTTTATGTGAATGGGTTTCTTTCAAGGGCTGTGCTTATTTGCACATTTAATTGAATAATGCTTTAGAAGCACTACCAAGTAGTGACCTTTCCTCCCTTTCTACGTGCATAGGAGAAAAGAGCATTGCAGAGCCCACGGTAATTACTACATGCACTCATTATGTTGACTGCCTGCACACAAGCAAGTTCTCTACCACCCCTCTTTCTTCCTGCATTCATTTGTCTTTCCGTATCTATGTTCTTTCTCTCCTCCTCCCTTTCCGTTTGGTGGCATGCTCATTTTTCAACCACTTTACCTCGGCATCACTAACAAGCCTTCTCCTTTTATTTCTCTCCCACATCCAGTCTGTTCATCCAACACATTTCAAAATTCTGTTATTTCTTCCTGTTCCTGTCCTTAAAAGCTGTCACTTCCTCTTTGCTCCTGAAGCCAAAAACCTCATTCTAATCTCTTCCTCTATAGGAACATGTTCTGTTCTTCTCCGCCAGCATTTTTTGTCTGTGATTAAACCACACAAATTGGGAATGTTTCTGTTTTCCATCCAAGATGATTACCTGTTTCACTTTAAAATGTTTCTGAATCAACCAATGTTGTATTTCTTCCGATTGCCCTGGCATTACCCTTTCAGATGATTCAAATTGTTTCCAGGTCCTGATACTATTTGATTACTGCTTCACCCCATATGGTTGGCATAAACAACCTCACACTTTATACTTCTTTCCATTAGTGTTTCATTGAGGTGCAACGTATTTACACCCTTGTAGGTCCTTGGTCCCTACGTATAAGCCTCTACATTCCTTTTCACACCTACTTTCCACTCCTTCCTCTGCCCCTTCACCTATCCCTTATCCTTCTTTTTTTGAGCACAATCACAGTACACAATGTTTAAATTTCGAGTGTGTGCACTTTTGAATTGATCAGGACAGAAGAGGTTACACTGTGCAATAAGCACAGTGGCTATAAAAAACAAAAATAACCTATTCAAACTTAATATCTCTTATTTATCTTTTGTTATAATTTTATTTTATTTTGAAGAGTAAAAACAAAAGGAAGAACAAAAATCAGAAACAAGGACAAACAGGGTAATATACAACAATACATATGTTACAGATTCCAAAACAAGAATAGGTGATTAACAATGGTTGATATATATTTTTATTGTCAAATCTGGTGCTCAGATTAACAGATATAGTTATGTAGATCCCACCAAGAAGGTACTAAAATTAATTCTTATTTTAGGTTACCTCTCTCTTCAACACTGTTTATTTACAAATGACTCTTCTAACACACTCTGTAAGAAGAAAGAATTAAATTTTTTTACTGTACCTAGCACTTCTATTCAAATAATTGTTAGATATTATATCCATCTTTTTATCTTTCTATTATTGATCTATTTACCTTTCATTTATCTATCTATCTATCTATGTTTATACATACATGTTTATGTACTTCACATTATGCAGTTTCATTTTTATAATAATTTCAAAAATAAACTTATCATGATGACATTTGTGAAACATATTTAAGTAAACCTATTGTTCATCTTAAAAAATAATTAAAAATAAAAATCCGTAAGCAGAGTGGGAATGTTCTCTGCAGAAGACTAAATATATGGAATCAATTGGCAAATGCAAATCCAATTGTGTGAGAAAATGTTGACTAAGTTCAGGGCTTTTTCCCAAAAGATCTGCTGTGAGATCCAAAGTACTGTAGCTATCAACTGAATTTGAGCAGTACCAAGGTGGGATACGTTTCAACTAAACATAACTAAACACAAAGTTACATTTGGATTTTTTTATTATTTTTCACTTTTGTAAAGCATTTTAAAGTCCATTTTACATACAATATGATGTTTTAAATTCAGCATACTATCTAAAATGCCTTGTGTTCATTAAGTCAGTTGATTCAAAAAGTTCATTTGTTTAGTGAACTATAATAGTTCCATTTCATCATTAGACATTACATAATATCAGATAATCACAAAATTCAATGTTGTAGATGATTCTAGTATTATTTAAATCTAAAACTCCAACCAATCCTGTAAATATTTTTCTACAGGAGGTCTTTTTTTTTTTTTTTTTGGTGCTGAAGACCGAACCCAGGGCTTCCAGCTTATGCAAATATTTTTCAATAAAACCTTATGCATGCCTGGTACCACTTGCTATGCTAGCCCCACCACTGGGAAAATGAACTAGTGACCAAGTTTCTGCCTCCCCAGACTTTGTTGTTGGTTAATTTCTTTATGATAGCCTTCTTTCTGGGATGAGACGTAGTCTTAGTGTTGTTTTAACTTGCAATTCTCAGATGGCCAGTGCTGTGGAGCAGTGTTTCATGTATTTATTGGAGTACTGTATTTCTTCTTCTGAGAAATGTGTATTTATCTTAAGTGCCCATTTTTGGATTGGGTCTTTAAATTTAGGGGCCTTAATGAGTTTTGAATTTTCTTTCCCCTGCTTCTTTCTTGGTTGTATCCTTTTCCTCATCTCAGTTGTTCCTTCTCATTTAATAGACTCTTCCTTTCACAGTATCTACTGTACCTTTTAAATTTTATTTACTCTTTTAGGTTCTTTTATGAATGAGACAATATGATGTTCAACATCATTGGTCATTCAAGAAATGCAAATTAAAACAACACTGAGATTGCTTCTCGCCCCAGAAAGAATGGCTGTCATCAAGAAGTCAACCAATAACAAATGCTGGGGGGAAGGATCTGTGGAAGAAGAAAACGTTCTTCTGTGTTGCTGCGAGTGAAGACTGGTAAACTAGTAAGGAAATCAGTGTGGAGGTTCTTCGAAAAATATTTGACCCAGATACTCCCCTCCTTGATATTTTTCCAGAAAAAACTGAAGACATCATACCAGAGTGATAGATGTACACCCATGCTTATAACGGTGTAGTCTTTCATAGCTAAATCTTGGAAACAACCCAAATGCTCATTGACTGAAGAAAAGATAAAAAAGGAATGAGTTACTTTTATATACTGGAGTATTAATCAGTTATAAAATAAGATAAACTACCAAATTTTGTAGGTAAATAGATGCAATTAGGAACTATGCTCATAAGTGTAATAAATCGGAACCCTTGTGCAAAAATCTCTATTTTCTTACACTTTGAGTTGTAAGTACCTTAATTTCATCAAATTTCTCTTGATGCTTTCCTTCATATAAGAAATAGTTATGTTATTTGTACCATGAGGAATCATTCAATGAATATATAGAGCAGTCAAATACTGTTGTCCGTTGAAGCTTATAGTCTAATTGGAAGACAAATATTAAGAATAACTCACATGTTATTTAGCATAGCATATGATGATTCACAATCTGAAGGTGAATTATAATAGGCTTCTATTCACTGTACACAGAGTTTTACTAAATGCTATATTAACACAATTAATTAATTTGAATGTAATATTTTCCATCCCTTTCTAAGCAACTTTAGTATTTTATGCAGTTATATAAAGTTTGTGACAAGTTTTGTGAATTCATTTCTATATTATTCTTCCATATAAAATTCTAATGACTTTTTTTTGGTGCCGTTGGACAGGGGCTGAGCTCTTAATCTAGTTTTGCATTAAGCAAGTTCTCTACTGCTGAGCAGCACCCTTTTCTCTGTACTTTTTAACTTTACGTACTAATCACATTATCCATATAACAAACATAACCCAAGCAGAAACAAACAAAATACTAACAGGTATTCCATATTTAACGCGAATTATGTAGTCAGAATTTATGTTAAATTTCAGGTGTGCAAATGATGCATTGTACAAAGGAAATGGGCCCTGTGTAAGTTAGCCCCCGGAAGCTTTGCAAGGTGTCAGTTTGGATCACCAGCAACAGATTCTGTTTGTACTTCTTTCCTAACATCCAATCATCCAAAGTGCAGTGACTTACTGTCTTCTGCCAGTCAAGAGGTAAAGGCTCATTTTATTCTTTATACAATGTTAGTAATCATAGAATGCTCAAGAAGGGCCTAAGCTAGAAAATGTATTGAGCTAGATAGAAGTTAGCAATTTAAGGAAAACTACTATTTTTGTTCTGAAAAAAAATGAAACATGATTGAAATTTAAGACATTAAGAGGGAAAAGAAATTGAATTCTCAAGTTCAACTTTTTGAAGGATCCAGAGGGTTAGCTGCGTTTTTCTCTTTTTATTTTTTTAAGCTACAATTCTAACTTACTAAAAGAAAATGAACTCTTTAAATTTGGGTATATCAAGAGAAAAATAGAAAAACAATTTATATACACATACAGTTCTATACAGAGTCTTTGAACATGTCACTGATTTGAACATAAAAGGATATAAAACTGTCCTAGAGAAGTATGTGTAATATCACACTTTATGGAAGAAACCATGTTATTATTTGTTACTTGCTAATTGATAGGAATTTTACTTCACCTGTTTCCTAAAATCTGGATACATTCACATGAATTTATGAACATTTGGTTTATTATTCTCTCTAGAATAAAGATGAAAGTAAGGAAAATGTTTCTGTGTTTCTCAAGTACATAGAGGAGTCATTAACTGATTTTGTACTTTAAAGAATGTCACAGATGTCCTATAGCTTAGTTTTTACAGTACTTACATTTCCTTATGACACTTAATTTCCTTAATACTTCATTTTTCTGAATAGCCTAGGCCTGCCTCATAATTGAACCTGGATTTGAAACTGACAACTGTGAAAGAATAGTAAAATGTTGCAGCAGGAGCTGCCACGCCTGAAGAAAATTCAAAGAAAGATCTATTTGAGCAAGTTGTAGTTTATGGCTAAATTACAAGCAAGACACAGATTTTTAATCTTTGGAGACACTTTGGGTTACGTAGATTTTTGAAATGAAACCCACACACATTCACTATAAAGTAGTGCAGTATGCAAAGCAAATATTGCATAATCCCTAAAGAGACATCATAATCCCTTTAGAGACATCATACCATAATTAAATACATTTATATTTCTGTACCCAAAGGGCATAATAGTCACATGAAAAGGGCTATATTGCACTTACAACATTTATTGTGGCATTTTGCATTTTGTTGGCAAAGAAAAAAAAATTTAAGCATTATATTTTCAGAACTTCATATATTGTTATTGCAGATATTATGGACATATTAAAAATTGTGCGAGTCAAATATGTCCAAATAACCAGACAGGCATGGACATAATTTGGGAGAGAATGAGAAACAAATACAGCTCTTTGGTTTCACCTAAGTTTTTTAGAAAATTAAGGTTTGGATTTCCATTGGGAAAAGGCTTTCCACCTGAGGAGTCAATACGTCTGCTGAAAACCTTCTGACAGCACATTAGAGAAACCAATTAGCATTTGCATCTTTATTATAATTATTCACATTCTCTGTCAGTATTCTGAAAACCCTAGAAGGAGGAAAGTTATCCTATCCATATTTATTCACATTCTATTCTCCAGCGCTTTTTTTTTTGTTGTTGTTGTTTTGTTTTTGTTTTTGTGCTTGATTTTTCTTTTTATGTATTTGGCATAGGATGTCACTATGCAGCTCAGATTTGTAGTGATTGTCCTGTACTCTGCTTCTCCAGTACTGGGGTTATAGGCATGCACCACCACACCTTGTCTCTCTGCTCAGCTCAGCACACCCAGGAGCAGGGCTGGTAAGGTGTGTAGTGCTGGGGATTGAGCCCCAGTCCCTGCTCTTGCCTAAGCAGGTGCTTAACATGCTGAGCTATCTTTCTGGCCCCCAACTCTTACCTACAATACTAGAAAACTAAAATTGTTTAGCCAAGATAAACAATGCTCAAATTTTTGAGAAATAATCCAAATATTTAAATAATCTGTTGTATGTGCCAGATCTTATAAATTTACTCCTAAATCTGTCAGGAAATGTTTTTTACAGTGACACATTTACTCTGTGAAAAGTTAGTACAGCTCTTCATATAGGTTTCTAATACTTGATACATCTTTTATTTTGATAAGCCTTGAGTTGGGAATCTAGGGTAGATGTAACAAAAAATTACAATCATTATATGTACATTCACTAAAATTAATGTATAATAGATTCTATGAAATGGGAATAAATGGCTCAAAATGAAAAATAATTAAGTAGTTATACTATTTATTGCTATTAGTTTATTGAAAAGAACATTTATGCCTAGATAGCTTGATTAATTTTTCATGCCTATATCTTGTAATATGAGCACATGCTTTGAAGATAACAGTACACAATTTACTAGCTATTGTTGGTCTAGTACAATGCTGTTTGAAATTGTATACTATTGTTTTTATTGTTTTCTGTTTAAAATAAATTAAGCATAATCGCAGCATGTTACTGTCAAAGCTGGCAGTGATGGAAGCTGTTGTTTTCAGCCTTTTACAGCTCAGCATATTAATCTAGCTTTATGTTTTATGCCCTGTGGTTAAACTTTTCTGCTGTGTGGTTAAGGGCAAGTTAAAGCAAGATCTGTATAACAAAACATGGAACTTTCGTATTTCTCAAGATCAGTCAAAGCCCCAGGCTTTACTTTGGAACCATGTACAGTGCTTTGTAGAACTGCTGTCAGTGTCAGCCATCTGGATGAGTCTCAGCCATTGCTTGACCAGTTTGCTCTCTGTGAAAGCCTGAGATGTTTTCTCCCTAGGTGACTCTCCTATGGCACACTATGTATCTTCAATCCCTTTCCTCTGTAGCCCCATAATCTCCTTGAACAGAACATTTGGAAAACCACTGAGTTATAAGATGTTATAACAAAGTTTCTCTTATGTCCTGAGTCCTCACTGACCTTGAAGGGCTAGGGCCAAAATATTGGCTATCCTTGTAGCCCTTCTTTTTCTCCAATATTTGGTCTGTAAACTTATATTCTTAACCCTCCAGAAGAAAAGCTTAGTGATGCTATTACTCCATAGCATAGTTACTTGAGCTTAACATCACTGTCTTTCTGCATACCAAATATCTTTGGCTTAACTTGCAATTGCTATTATCTATCAATTATTGATATTTTAATAAATCTCTATAGAATGTAATAAAAGCAGTTACACATTTTTACACAGGAATTTAGAAATCTAAGCATTGGATTATGTATACAACTACTTTTTCTTAGTTCAATGAGAAGAAATTTTTTTGTACCAATAATGATTAGAAAAATTATCATGTCTACTCCTTATGCTCTGTATAACTAATAGGAGCACAACAATATTCATTGTATAAAATACTGGAAACATACTAATAACATGTTTTGAAACTGTTGCATTGTTATTTCTTATTAAATGCAATTAAAAAAATTCAAAAAATACTTGCCCAGGTAATAATAAAAGTTATGAATTCCAAATTTACAAGCAGGTAATTCATAGACAAAGTGAAGAAAAAGTTTTAATTAAATCTGAGAATTAACATATAATAAATGTTGATTAAAATGCGCATTTGTTATTACAAGTCATCGATGAATTAGTCCTACACTAGAAAAGGACAATTTATAACTATACCATGGATAACGAGGAGGAAAGAAATTGAACTTTATTCAGTAAGTATGCATCTGGCCCTGTTACAGCTTTATTTAATGTCACATAATGCATTTTATGAAACCAGTGGCTCTAAGTATCCCAGCCTTAGTAAAATTCTAGTGGAATTTAATTTCAATTAATTAGTTAATTAATTAAGAATATGCTAAAAAAAAGAATATGCTGAATCTAATTTGCAAGCAATATTTTCTAAGAAATAACATTCATTATACCTGAATCCTGCTTTTCATAACTGCTAAGGAAAAAGAAAATAATGATAGCAATGGAGTACCATTGCTCTTCAAAGTGACATTAAGAGCAATGTTGTCTCAGACCAATATTATTTAACAGAAGACCTCAGGAAAAAGAAGAAATAGAATTAGTTTAAAAGAGGCTTTTAGTTATATTACAAGATAAAAAACAGCATCACAGAAAGTGGAAAAAAACATTTTAAGGTCGTGAACTGATGCTTTTTAGAAGAGGAACCTTGGTAATTGAATATGTAGATAGGTAGGTATAAATTACAAAACTGAAACGCTTTTAACAGGAAAGCATCTTACAAATGCCTAGGCATTTTATAAAACCTTAGGTGAATAGTACAGATAAAAAAGGAACAACACAGATAAAATTTAGATTTAGATTCGTGTTGCATTCCAATTTTATTGACAGAATTCAAGATGTGCTATTTTCATAAAATGGAATATTACTCAGCTATAAGGAATGATAAACTAGAAGACTTCATATATAAATGTATATGTCTTGAATGTATACACATAAGTGAAATAAATCAGACCTATATATGCAAATATCATATAGTCTCCATAGTGTAAGGACTCAAAAGAATAAATAAATAAATAAATAAATACATAAATACATAAATAAATAAATAAAATTTGGGTGGTACCAGGAATCAACCTCAGGACCTTGCACTTTCTGGATTCTCCACCACTATAATTTTTTAGAAGAGTGATTTAAATGCAAAATACATTTGGAAGAGTTCAAAATTAATGTTTATTGAAAGTGTTAATTGTTTGATCAGTCTTACATACCTATGTCTATTGATCTAAACTGATTTCTTGATGAAAATATGTAATAAAAACATTGTTAAATTTTTCTTCTTTTGAAATTCTGTACCATATGTACTCTTACTTGTTACTGTTTTTTTCTTTGTTTCTGCTACTTTTACTCTTTAAAATAAATGAATAAATAAATAAATAAATAAATAAGGCCGAGCATGGTGGCACATGCCTATAATCCCAGTACTTGGGAGCCTGAGGCAGGAGGATCAATGTGAGTTCAAGACCAGCCTGGGCTACAAAAGTGAGCTCAAGGACAGCCTGTACCACATAGCGAGACTCTGTCTCAAAAAGACAAAGAAAAAAAAAAATTAAAAATGATTAAAAAAAGAAAACATAGAAGAGGAATTAAAGCATAGTCAGGATGACCTTGAGACAGGGATAAGAGGAACAGTAGCTAAACATCTATTAGAAACCAAGAACTATAATTACGTCTTAAATGTTAACCTCTTATTTATTTATTTATTTATTTATTTTTGAGACAGGGTCTCACTGTGCAGTTCAGGCTGGCTTTGAGCTCACTTTTGTAGCCCAGGCTGGTCTGGAATTCACAATGATCCTCCTGCCTCAGCCTCCCAAGTGCTGGGATTACAGGCGTGAGCTACCATGCCCGGCTAAATGTTAACCTCTTTAATTTGATCTTATTGTACAGATTACATTAACACTGTAGCACATTTGCAATTCATGAATTAAAAAATACACCTAAAGTAACCACACTTGTTTGCACAGATAAGAGGCTGAAGAGCCCAATACACTCTTACTCTGAAATTTTTAGTGTTCTCCAAGTATTCATCTGAAAACATCGATAGACCTTGGATTGAATAAGAAGATGCCCAAATTGCCAGGGATAAAGCAGTGAGAACTTTTTTTTCTTTCTGATATGCTTTCAAGTAAACAGCTTATTTTATCAGTGCATTGAATAACCTCAACAGTTAATAATTAAAAAAAAAAAAAGAATATTAGGGAGAATTCCTTTTTTTACTTCAGAGGTTATTTCTGATCTCATTTCCTCTATACCTTTCTGCATTTGTTCCTTTACTGCAGACACTATTAATTCAGAGATTTCAACTGTGTGTCATTGCCAGTTCTGCTGATAATCCACTGCTACTATGAACTATTGGACTATATATACAGCTATTTTCTCTTAGTTCAGTGAGAAGAAAGACTTGTACTGATAATGTTTAGACAAGATATCATGTCTGCATCTTGTACCCTGAACAATTACTGTGAAGACAACAATATGCAATGTATTAATTATTGTAGCTGTCCTACTAACCTGTTTTGAAACTGTTTCATTATTATTTCTTTCTCACTAAAATTAGTAAAATTTTTAAAAGACAAAAAGATGAACAAAAAACATTATTATATCAAATGAAATGTGTTTTGAAATTTCAAATCTACAATCATATTGATCATGTAACAAATTTCACTGCACAGTGGTGATGTTCAATTGGGATATTATATTTAAAATGTTAATTTTTAAGCATTTTAAACATAAGGCTGAGTTGTCAGAATTTCAACCTAACTGGGTATTGGAGCGAAAGGATGGAAAGCTGTGATGGCTTTGTATGAAGTTTGGGTGGCACGATCTTTCCTTGCTTTCACACATGAAGATATTTTCTTTGCATTTCAGATTACACTTCTATGTCTGACTTTCCTTGATCCAAGAATTCTTTTTAAAAATTTGATGGTTTGTTTGTTTGTTTATTTATTTAATATAAGGTCTTGCCATGCAGCTCCAACTCATAGCCATCCTCCATTCTCAGCCTCCCCAACACTGGAATTACAAGTTTGTGCTACCTCACCCAGTTTTTGTGGCAGGCACAGCATGGATCTGGTACGGCATGCGGTGCTGGGGATCTAACCCAGGTCTCTCTGCTTGCCAGGCGGGTACATAGACTACTGAACTATGTCCTCATCGCGAACCAAGAATTCTTGACTTGATTTATTTTTCTGCTATATTGTAGGCAGTATTTTCTACTTTTTGTAAGAGGTTATTTGTTCTAATGACTGTATTTAAAAGCATAAAAGCTGGGGCCATTTGAATTTTCATATTTTCCCCAGGCCACTAAGAAAGAAAATTGATGTTTACCAGTGTAACTAATGTTTAGATATTGAGATCTAAAAGGTATATGTGTTCTGCTATAAATTGCAAAAGGAATAGTTTCCTAATAGAAAAATAACAGTTGGAGACAACCAATAGGAAAAAAAGAAAAAAAGAAAAAAAGAATGAGGTTAGAAGGAAACACAGGAAAAAAAAAAAAAAAAAAAAAAAACTTCTTAAGATTGTGAGATGAGTCAGCTTTACCTGCCAGCATGTGAATTATTTGTGTTGTTCAGACCCTTGTAAGGGAAGTCCCTGAGAAAAGCAATACTACTACAAAACCTAGTACAAAACAGTATTAGCAGGGTGGAAGCAATTATGTCATTACCATACCAGGAAAGCTGTCTCTGTAGAGCAATGGTTTTTGGCATTTGGTATAAATCAATTCACAACTCTTGCTAGCATTGTCTCTTATATCTCCCTTCTACCACTGATGTGCATAGTAGCACACTTGTCTACCACAAATCACAGTTCATCTTTATTTATTTATTGCTGCTGCTTGTTTCTATTTGATATTTTGAGTGAGAATGGGATTCAAACTCTGGGAGGCACTTTCAAAGTTAGGTAAGTTTCTGCGGTCACTCAGTTGTTTATACACAAAGAGACGAGGGCTCACTTTGAGAGAAATGAAGTGAAAAAACTGCTTCTGATATTACTCCATCTCTCCTTTTAGTCTTTTATTTTACTCTTTATTGGTTTTCTTTACTCATTAACTAGCAACATGACTGCATTTTTGTGTTGTTGTTAGTGTTTCGACAGTGTTGCTACGTTGTTCACACTAGCTTTGTACTCACTATACACCATAGGATGGCGCCAAACTCACAGAAATCCTCCTGCCTCAGTCTCCTGAGTGCTGGCATTATAGAAGCAAGCCACTATATGTGGCTTCAGACGCCTTTCCACTCATTGAAATATACTTTTTTATTATCTTGGAACTTGCTTTCTGCTAAAACCCTTTGTAGTAATAATATCATTGTAACATATTATGAATAGTGTTTTTTTCTATTAGTGTATTTAGTACAAGGTCTACAGAGTCTCACTATACAGATAAGACTCATAGTTATCCTGTTTTCAGCTTCTCAAGAACTGAGATTACAGATACAGGCCAGTATGCCTGGTCTCAGTGAGCTCCAGGGTGGGGCCTGCACTGCAGGATGGGGTTTGAACCCTGCTCCTTGCATCTGCCTAAGGAGGCACGTTAGCCCACTGAGCTATCCAGCCAGCCTATGAATAGTGGTGCACACTGTTTTTTTTTTTTTTTTTTTTTTATATTCATTGTTCCTTTCCTTAAGTTCAATACATCTATTTACTTGAGACATCAAATATTTACTCATTTACCTAATATATACTCATATACTTAAAATAGGTTTAGATTTTGGAAACTTGATTCGTAAGTTTTCAAATTAAATAAATCAGTAATTAGGCAATATCTAATATGTAAAAAATATCTCACAGAGCAAATGTCTTTAAAAAAAGACATTTTAATTAGAAAAGTGGAAAACATACATGAATAATGAGCAGAAGTTTCCCTAGAAGTATAATGAAATTAAATTCCTTCCTGAATTTTCAACATTATCTACTTATTCATGGGTATTAACACAAGTAAGAATGAAAGCATGCAGCCAAACAAACCAGTAAACAAGCAAAATCTAATCATTGATCTCTCTGGAACAATGGAAAACACTGAGTTTTTGTTTTTGTCCTTGATATGAAAATATGACTTAACCCTCAATAAGAGAGTAGTTAATGATTGTGCAACAGCATTGAAAATGAAATGTTACCTACAGCATTTATAACTACAAAGGCATGGCATATGAAAGGACTTTTTTTTAATTATATATTTTAGGCCTAGCAGGATGGCTCAGTGGTCTGGAGCGCCTGCTTAGGAAAGCTTGGGCAGCTGCAGGGACCGCGGTTCAATCCCCGGCACCACATGCTGCGTCAGCCCTGCCTTCAGGGCAGGCTGAGCTGGCCATAAAAATAAATAAACAAACAAACAAAAGTTCTGAAACAAGAAAAAAAATAAAATAAAATAAAAATTTTAAAAATAAGATTATATATTTTTGTACAGCGTCTAGAGGGTCTCACTATACAGATCGCACTTACAGTGATCCTTCCTATTCGTTAGTCTTACAAGCACTGGGATTACAGGCACATGACACCATGCCCAATCTCAATCTCTGTCTCAGACCGCCCCAGAGACAGGGCAAGCATGGCAGGCTGGGGACTGAACCGCCAGCTCCTGAGTCTGCTGAAGCAGGTTCTTTAATCCACTGAGCTCTCTGGCTGGCCCTCTGAAAAGTCATTTTAAAGAAACATGTTTTAAATATTTTTCTAAATAATTTATGGGCTCTAGAATTTTAACTTATAGGAAAGGAAAAGTGGAAAGAGTATTCCTGATAGTTTGATAATGAAAAATCTGAGCAAACTGCATATCATCGCTTTTCCCTGAAACAATTAGATGCTTAGAATGACAGAATACAGTACTCTCTTTCCCATGATTTGAGGGATGAACTCAGTGACCTCCACTTCAACGAAGAAGGTGGAAGTTCACACATAATTTTGGACTTCCAGATGGCTGAACCCTGAGGCAGAAACAGAAACACATGGCAGAGTCTAGCTGCTCACCTCCCAGGAGTCAGAAAAGGAAAACCAAGGACCGAGAAAGAGACAAGAACAAAGCCTTCCTCATCACATGTCCAGTGACCTACTCCAACTGAGCATCACTTCTTGACAGAGCGTTTAGCTTTAGTTCATGTACCCACTGATAAAGTTGTTCAGTAATGGATGAGTCTATGATCCCATGATCCAATCACTTTCCAAGCAAATGAGACTTTCAATTGCATTTTTATATCTAACACATAATATTTCACCACTGGCACTTTCAGTACATGTATACCTCATTATACAAAGTGAATTTCATGCATCTCTAAGAGTTGCCAAAATCTTATGAGTTCCACCATTGCTAAAAAGGCCAAACCTAAGATCTGCTCTGATACTCAAGGCAAATACCTAACTAACTGTGAGACCCCTCTAAAAATAAGACATGTAGGACTGGTGAGATAGCTCACTGGACTGGAGCATCTGCTTAGGCAAGCTTAGGCAAACACAAGGACCAGATTTTGATCCCTAGTACCACATGCCACACCAGCCCTGCCCCCAGAGTGGGTTGAGCCAACCAGAGTCTGGGATAGTGGTACACACCTATAAGCTCAGCACTGAGGAGGCTGAAAACAGGAGGATCACTGTGAATATGAGCCGCATAGTGAGACCCTATAACAACCAAATTCATAAAATAAAACATGAATGTTAAATATTTCAATGTAAAAATGGAACAGGTTAACATTTCCATTCCATCCTTGAGAAAAAGAATCAGAAGAAAGTAATGGAAAGATTCAGCAGGGAAGGCAGTACATATTCTAGCTCCACTGCTGTGATTCAGGATAAGTTGCATTGTCAGCCCCAGCAGCCTTGTGCAGCTCTACTCCTAAGACTGTGCCAGCTATAGCCCACATAGACTGCTCCTCGAGATGGCTCTTCCTACAGCTTTCTTAGAATATCTTCCATATTTCTTAACTCTCCAACTTCCTGGTATGTGTATGCCACCATTAGCTTTACTTTCATAGCTTCACTGATGGTTCTCTTAGGAGCAGACTTCTTGGCCTCCCAGGCCTTCCACTGAAAACTGGGTGAAAGCCTCCCTGATCCTACAGCATTTTCATTCTGTATGCTTAAAAGCAACACAACATGACTGACCCCAAAGTCAGCCATAGCTCAGCAGTTAGCCTGGCCTCTATAGGTTATGGCAATAGCAGCTTCAGAGTGCCTGGAGGGCTTAACCTAGAATGGGTGAATTTTGAGGAACATGTTAGGCCGCCATGGAAGGCAAATTGCCCTGACATTTCCTTTCCTTTCAGTATAGTCTTTCAGTTCTCACTTGTACATCCTTAAGCCTTCAAGGAAACTGTCAAAATATTTTAAAGTATGCCTTCTAAGAGCTGGGAAGATAGCTCAGCAGAGTAAAAGGCCTGCTTAGGCAGTGTGAAACATGGTCAGGAGTTTGATTCTCTGTGTAATTTGTCAGCCCCACCCCAGGGCATGATGAGATGGGTGACTGAGACCAGCCATGGTGCCACATGCCTACAATCCCATTGCTTGGGAGGCTGAAAACAAGTCTGATCTGTGTAGTGGGACCCTGAAAGCCCTGTCCTAAATTTTCTATCATCATATTCTCTTAGCCAAAACTTTACAGGTCCTTCATTTCTGATGAAGCTATAAACTCTTGAAAGCACTCAGATCCTCCACTTTTCTCCTGATTTCTACTCTAGAGCTTATGCCACAGCTTGTAATTTAGGTGATTTTCTCTGCCAAGTCACTAGCCTCCCATGTGCAATCTAGGTGTCCTCAAAAGCCTCACTCCGTGGGAAAAATGCTGGCAAAATTCCTGGCAGAGAGCAACACACATGGCCTCTTGTCCAGTTGTCAAAAGTCCTGGATCCCATGGATAACATGATGAGGCTGGCCTTCTTTGTATTTCTACCATCATTCTGGTTGCCATGATTTGTGTCTAGATGTTTTCCTGAAGCCTCACGAAGTTATAGACTCTTGGTCTTTTGGAGGCTACAGAACATAAAGTTTATGATGGGATTGTTGTTTAATGCTGCAATTCAGAGAATAGCCTACAGACACTACAAAGGTGGAAAGAGGGCTTGCCTATCTCCTCCTCTCCTTCTCTCTCTCTGTGTCTCTGACTCTGTCTCTGTCTCTGTCTCTGTCTCTCTCTCTCTCTCTCTCTCTCTCTCTCTCTGACACAAATTGACCCCTCAGAGATATGCAAGGCAAAGTAAATTTGCAAAAATGATGGAGCAATCACAAATAATTAGAAACTGAGTAATTTTCATGTGACAGCTCCTAGGTATAATGGCAGAATATAAGAAGAATGTTATTGTATTTGGGAAAATAACTCATGTGGCGCAATACTAAGGAAAAAAGATATATTATTTCCCAAGTTAGCAAAAGAAGTTTCACAGATTTAATAAACTAGTATTATAGATATCTCACTACTAATACAGCTTAAGAAGTATGTGAGAGATTATTTGTTATTCATAATCTCTATATAGGAAAATTATCATTAGCGATGATAACTTATTGTGTTCAAAATGATGAAAGAGAAATAAAAAAGAATTGGAAAAGAAGAGAAATAATTTAACAGAAACTATTGAAGAATGTTCACTGGATAGAATTTATAAGACTACATTGCATCAAGAATATTGATTCCTGGAAGAAGTTAAATACAAAATTTGAAGAACTTTAAGAAAACTTTTAAGATAGAATAAAAGAGAACAGAGAAATCCATTTGATTATTAGAAACTGGTTGCTAAACTTTAACACCTGATGAAATAGAAAGCATAAGTGTTGGGGACCAGGCCGGAGGAACCGCACCTAAAGATGGCGCCCATTTCCTGCTTCCGGGTTCTTCCTCTCCAGGGAGATCCCTCCCTCTCCAGTGGGAAGATGGCGCCCATTTCCTGCTTCCGGGTTCTTCCTCTCCAGGGAGATCCCTCCCTCTCCAGTGGGGCTGCCCTATCACGGTATACAGGATGGTCAGCTGA
>PVJA010022667.1:0-33762 GCA_004027025.1 Myocastor coypus | reverse complement strand
TTTTTTTTTTTTTTTTTTTTTTTTCTTAAGGCAGTTCTTTACAATAATTTATGCTTATTGAATAAATCCCCATCACTTAAAGTTAACACCTTTTTAAAATTATATATAAGATATTAGACTAGTGTTTGAAACTAGTTGAAATTATTTTCATCGAGGATAATAATTTTTTTAGGGCCTGCATGATAACTCAGCAGACTGAAGTGCTTGCTTATGCAGAGAGCAGAGGCTGGGTTTCAATGTCATGAGTGCAGAGGTGGCCTGGCCCATAGGACATGCTGAGACAGCAACTGAGACTGGGCATGGAGGGGGATGCCTGTAATCCAGCACATTGGGAGCCTGAAAACAGGAGGATCACTATGAGTCTGATCTACATAGTGAGACCCTGTCGACCCTGTACCCTGTAGACCTTGTCTTAAGTGAAATGAAAAGAAAATAATTTTTTAAAAATAGTACATCAGTTGAAAAATTCTGCATAAAGTAAAAGAAAATGATTAAAGTGAAGAGGTAAAAATGAACATCACAATAAATCTTTTGACGTTGTGATGTTGATAATTACAACATTAAGATAAATGTGTCATCAGTTAAAACCTCCTCTAGAAACTGATGGCACTTGTGATTCACTAAATTAAGAACTGTTATTTGAAAAGGGAAAATTCATAGGAGTGTGGATGAAATTGTAAGCAAAACAAAAATACAAATTAGCAAAAATGACAAGAAGCCTAGAGTTGTTGCCACCTTACATCCTGGTTCCAAAGGAAGGAGAGTGAGCAGTTAGCCAAATCTAGAGAGCTTCAATATTATGGCCAAGAGGCAGACTGAGGAATGTGATCACTTATGATGGACTGACAGATTGAGTGAACCAAGAAGTGCCAAGGGAAGTTTTAAAGTGCACTCTGGGAGAATATGGATGGTTCGTGGAAGCATGACCTCAGGACTATACCTGGTTCCTGGCCCATTGCTCTCTGCTGCTCTGCCTATCTGCTGTTTCCTGACTACCAGGAAGTAAGCATCCATGTCCCATGATGTCCTTTCACCATGATGCAAGATCCTTGGAGCCATCTGAGCATAACTAGCTGAAGAGATCAAGCAAGGTAGGAGCCAGGATAATAAATATCCTGACTTCAGCCCTTCGTTCTTACTGTCTAGTTCCGGTGCTTCTCAGCAGCTGGGTCTGATTGTGAACTATGAGGAGAGGAAGGTTTTTTGATGGAGTCTATGCAGGTCAACATTTCATAGTAGAGAGTAGGGTGGAGAGTAACTCTAGAAGGACCAATGGAAAATACTTAGCTTTATGGGGAAATATGAAAAAAAAAATACTTAAAAACCTAAAACACTAGCCTGTTGAGACTCCACCCTAACTCTTTAAGGTGATAATAGATAATGAATGTGGGTTAAATTTAAGAAGCAGTAAAATAAATTGAAATTTTTAACAAGGATTAATTATTTGAAAAAAAACAAGAAAAACATCTGAAGAGAGTATAGAATCTTCTGAGCAAACATGAGGGTGTGATAGGGGTGTGTGTGTGTGTGTGTGTGTGTGTGTGTGTGTGCATGCACACGTGCATGTATGTGTGCACACCTACATGACAACTATACCTTACCAGGTAAAGAGGAGAGAAAACACTGAAGCAGCAGATATTGATCTAGAAACAAATTCCATCTTACATTCTTTGAGGCAGACACCTTGTTGTGCTCTACTTTAAAATCATTTTTTTGAGGCAGGGTGTCACTATATAGTGCAGGCTGCCCTTAAACTCACAGTGTCCCCTCTGCCTCAGCCTCCTGAATGCTGCAGTTACAGGTGTGCATCATGATGCCTGGCAGTATTCTGCTTTGTAATCCCTGTCTGAGCCCAAAGGCTGGTTTATGGTGAAGCCAACAGATACAAAATCAGGGGAGCCCAAAAAATAATAAAAAATCTTGACACATAATATGTGCATGCAATGCAGTATTTGAAGATAAAGCAAAATGCCATTAGGATGAACAAAATATTAGTATTTTAAATAAAAACAGGTTTATGTTTATTGTCTGCATCCTCAATCAATTCTTAGTTCTTTTTTTTTTTTTTGTCTTTTTGAGACAGGGTCTCGCTGTACAGTTCAGGCTGGCCTTGAGCTCAGTTTCGTAGCCCAGGCTGGTCTTGAACTCTGGTCTTGAACTCTCACCAATCTTCCTGCCTCAGCCTCCCAAGTGCTGAGATTACAGGCACGTGCCACCACGCCCGGCTAATTCTTAGCTCTTTAACACCATGAACAAATTGGATTTATATGGCTTGAATATTGTTTGCATAGAGACCAGGCCTAACAGACTTATATATTTAATTATGGTCTTAGTTGTAGTACTTACATTGGCTTCTCTTAATGGTGCAAACATGGGAAGGTACACTATTTGTATAAATCTATTCAAAAGCATAGATTTGCTTCTTTTTGCCTCAATATGACTTAGCATTGACTGCAGAACCTTATAATTGAAATTATGAGGTGATAATAGATTTTTTCTGAATGATGAACAAATTGTTGTTGCTGTTTTTTTCAAATACATGATTCTAAGAGATGATGTTCTTTTTTTTTTTTTTTTTTTTGGCACTGGGCATAAAACTCAGAATCTTGCATTTTCCAGGGACCCACTTGTACCCTGGAGCTATTTCCCAGCCCACTCTAACTTTTATTTTTTCTAGTTATGGCAAATTTATTGTATTTCTGTATTAGATATTTTTCTTTAAAGTTACAAAAGCAGTATTAAGGTGTGATTAGGAATATAACGGTGCTCAAAGGCAGCTCTTATAACAACCAATGAATAACGCACTGATTAAAGGTTTTGATTAGTTTACCAAAATATTGTCACTTTTCCATAGAATGCTTCTCCATTTCTTCATAAGTTTAAACCATACCTTTCATATTCAGTTCTAAACATTTTAAATTCGATATTCAATTTCAATTTATATTCAATTTTAAACATTTATAAAAAGTAGAATTTCAGGATTGTACAAAGTTTTACCTTTGGAACATTCTAAATTGCCATCTCATCTCTTTTAATTTTTTTCTTTCTGGTGTTCTCACTTCTTTTATTATGTGTGCTTTCTTGTCTAGAACTATGCATGCCTTACAATTATGTTTGTAATAACTAAGTAGATACATGTGAACTAAATATTAATTAATAACAATCATAATAGTAACGATATAGTCATTTAACTTTGTCATTGCTTTGGTCAAATTGCCTTTCCTGAAGGACTCACTGTTGTAGTATTGACTTTTATAAAAAATATAATTTCTTGTCCTTGAAAGCCTTTTCTTCCATCTCCATTTTAATGTCTTCCATTGTTGTTTTATTAGATACAGATGATGTGAAGAGGGACCCCATTGCATTATTTATTTTTCCATAATTAATACATGAACAAAACAAAGATGAAATTTGTTATAGGAAACTTCTAAGATCCAGGTCCCATAGATACATATAATCAAGATCACATTCTACATATGTTATAGATATTCTTCAGTTTTTAGGTACATAATGTTGACATTTTAAGTAAAAACTCACCTTGTTCTTTAAAGTCTTATGTATTATTTATGATACAATTTCTAAGAACGCTTTGTTCTCAACACTTTATTTGGATCTTCAAATCATGCATTTGTTGGGACCAGCTCACCTACTGGTCCACACCCACATAACTCATGCTTTACGGTCGTAGACTTAAGTGACACAGTGTAACAGAAAATGATTCATTGCTTGAATTTAAAGGAACATGGACTATTTCTGGATCTGCCGTGCAGTGTGAGATCTGTATCACATTTGAAACAAAGCTAACCAAGCAGGCAGCACAAAAAGATATCTATAGGCATACATCCATCCATCAGGGTAGAGTATATATATATATATATATATATATATATATATATATATATATATATATATATATATATATATATATATATATATATATATATATATATATATATATATATATATATATATATATATATATATATTCACCATTTTAATCTCTGTGCTTGGTATACTTTATACCTGAAAGTCAGAGCACAAAGAGCCTTACTGGCCATTCCTATTGATTCTTGCATAATCATCCTTAGAGAATCACTGCTTGTGAAAGCCAGAGCAGATGTCATTTGGTTGAAAGCTGCTAAATGGAATGGTATGTAGTCTGTTATTCTATCTTCTCTCAGTAGGGGCCATTAAATGCTCTGCAATGTACACATTTTGTTGTACATATAAATTTGTATTTAAATCTACTGTTTAAAATCTAATTAAGTACAAAATAATTTAAAGCATACTGTTTATAAGCATACAAGTATTAAATTATTATCCACTCAAACTAGGAAGAATCACAAGACAGGAGATTCAACTGAGAGATGGATTCCACTGTTATGGAGCACCTTGGACTAGGGTAAGACTAGACATTCACTGGAACAGAATTGCGGTGCGTGCTTTAGAGATAGAGACTGTTAACTCTCATCAGTCCATCAAGTATATTAAACATTTTCAAGTTCTTCACATGTGAGTTTATTCTATGTTCTCCAGGGATCTCCACATCTAAAACTCTTAAAGCTTGGTTTTTTCTTTGCCCTCAAATAGTCATTCAGATTATTTATGCCACATTCCAAGTACAATAAATTAAAAACTAACAGGGATCAGGCTAGCTTATGTATTTTCCGAATCTATGCCATAATGCAGCATAAAATAAAAATGCTTCCAACTTTATTGAAATTAGTCTTCTGGATACAGATTCCACACTCACCCACTTTCCATTAGTGTTTTGCATTGTTTGTTGATTTTCCCTTTTATATCATCCATAGTCCCTATTCATTGCATTCTGCCATAGCCAATTTTCCATTCTTCTGTGACATTTACTGCCAGGCCTTGCAGTTATTGAACAAGAGTTACTTTTCAATAGGTTTAATTGATTTCACTGACTAAGTATGTATATAGCTAGTTGCAAATCTTCATTTCTATCACTGGTCTAATCAGATCCTCACAGCCACATTGAGGTCACCTGTCATTGTATGCCATCCAACTGCGTTAAGTCGTAAGCACATTGCACATCCTGAAACACACATCTATTTACCATTCCTGGTTATCTCATCACTATTTTAACAGCTGCTTGGGCTGTGCAGCATAAAGAGTGAGATGGAAGTGGGAAGAGGAAAATAGACTTAGGGAATGAGAGTTAGTAGTTGCTTGATTCGTTCACTAAACATTATCCCTCACAGTTAGCCCAGAAGTAACATGTAACAAGTTTTTCTAGACCATTGCCACCCTTACCTCTTCATTTAGAGTCTCACAAGTATACTGGGTCTGTGTTCTACTCTCTTACTTCACATCCAGTGTCCCCAATTACCGTATTTTATTTTAGTTGCAGTATGGAAATAATCTTTCTCATGTCTATGACCATGCCTCCATTCTTACTATACCAGGATTATATTTTTCTATCTTGCTCTTTTAACTCCAAGTTTTTTCTTCATGGGCTTTGTAAAAAGTTTATTCAGATCAAAGTAGTTTGTTGTTTTCAAGGAAATTAGAAATTCTAAAAGAGAAAATTGGAAAGGAAAAATTTTCTTTTTTTTTTTTCCATCTTGCTTTTCCTTTCTTGTCTTCCAATTCTCTTTTCCTTTTTGCTTCTCCTTATTCTTCTTTCCTGTCATGTTTCCTTTCTACTGTCTTTCCTGTCTTATTGCCTTCATTTTCAGACATGTGTTGAATACCTACCTACTCTGTTTAGATACACTGAAACTGGGAAATAAATCTAATGTAATTCTACTTCAAGACTGAAAAAAATCTTTAGTAAAATGTCAAACAAATCAAACTGGCAGTCAAATATAGACCTTAGGCCTTTCTCATTTCAGCAACATATTGTCTCTTAAAACAACTTAATATCTTACTTTAAGGAGGAAAGGAGAGAGAAAGAGAGAGAGAGAGCAGAAAGACAGAGACACAGAGACATAGATAGAGGAGGATATAACAAATGATAGATGGATAGATAGATAGATAGATAGATAGATAGATAGATAGAATATACATAAATTAGGTACTGAAACAAAGCAAGTATGCCTAGAGGATTTATTAGAGGGTGAGTTTTATCAAAATAACCTGGCAAGAAGTCATATAATTCGATTATGTGCGACCTTATAGATCAAATTAATTAGGTTGGCTTTTTAAGCCTATGAGTATTGGAATGTCACTGCAATGCTTTAACTGAAGTGGTGACAGGATGGGCTTTTTACACTAGAACAGTGAGTTGAAGGCTGGTTAACTTCATGGTCATATAGATAGACTAGTAGTGAAGCTAGGACAATGGAAAAAAGTGATAGGGATATTTTTTTTTGAGAGGGACAGGACCGGGGTTTGAACTCCTGACTTTGCACTTGCCAGGTAGGCACTTGTGCCACGGAGCTATATCCCTGCCCCAGGGTTTTTATTTTTCATAAAATTAATAAAATGATATTCTCTTATGGAATTAATCTATGTACTAGAGAATAGATTTTTAGGATAACTCAGATATTTCTCCCTTCCCTAGTAGGTAATAAATTATGTTTAATCTGGGGTGAAATGAGTAGGTAAAACACATTACTTGTGTGAAGCAGAAAAAATACAAAGTAAGGAACATCACAGACCTAAGTTATGGTAAGCTACAATATTAAACTGGAAGAGGAGAAGACTTTTGGAAAAGTTGTGATGAGAAAATCAGAAATCAGAAAATATGACCAAGAAACTAAAGAAAACGGAATACAGATGTTAAAGGAAAGACTGGTCAAGCATAGTGTCAAGTACAATTGGAACTGATGTTAAAAATATCCATTGGATTTCGTGGCTAAAGATCATTGCTGACTAGATAGAGATTTGTAAAGGGAAATTTACAGAAGTGGGATGGGGATGGAAAATGGTAGGTGAATTCTGGAAGAGGAAGGAATGCTTCCGAAGAGAACAGTAACATTGACGAAGAGAGATTTCAGAAGAAATCACAGCTTATTTTCCCTTTTTCTTAATGTATTATTGAAGAATTACAAGCTTAAAATAATCTGAGTATAAAGCTAGTGAAAAGTAATTTTCATATGTTTAAGGAACTCAGCCTTTTCAGTAGTATAATGCTATTTTTATCACTAAGTTTAAAGGTGCTTACAATCACAAATCTATTAGCTTGCACCCATTTATATACTTCTCCCAGTTTAGTGTATACATACATGTCTTGGTCTCTCAATTATAAGCTATTATTATATAGGGAAATAAGTACATAACGAGAATTTTGCTTAATTTTATGCCTTCATTGAAATGACAGCTTTTTTTGCATTTAATAAGAAATAACAATGTGACATTGGTAGTGCATTTCCAGTATTTGATACAATGCATATTGTTGTCCTAGTAGTTATACAGAGCACAGAGTGTAGATGTCATAATTTTTCTAATCATTATTAGTACAAAAAGTTCTTATTGAACTGAAAGTAGTTGTATACACAATCTAACGTTCCATAATCATAGTGGGTTATTGGCAAAACTGGCAATGATGAAAGCTGTTGATTTAAGCCTTTTACAGCTTAGCATACCAATCTAGCTTTACATTTTAAATCTTGTGATTAAACTTTTCTGCTGGTTGGTTAAGGGCAAGTTAAAACAAAACCTGTATAAAAAAAAATGGAGCTTTTGTACCTTCCAAGGTCAGTCAGATCTCCTCAGGGTTTACTTTGAAACCACGTACAGTACTTTGTAGAACTGTTGTCAGCATCAGGCATCTGGAAGTGTCACGGCCAGTGCTTGATCACTTTGCTCTCTGTGAAAGCCCGACATAATGTTTTCTCTCTAGGTGACTCTCATTAGGTACACTGTATATCTTTAATCCCTTTCCTCTGTAGCTCCACATCTCCTTTAACAGAAAATTTGGGAAACCACTGAGTTATAGCACAGGTTCTCTTCTGTCCTTAGTCCTCCCTGAACTTGAGTGACTAGGGCCAAAATATTGGCTATTCTTGTAGCCCTTCTTTTTCTCCAATTTTTGATCTATAAACTTATATTCTTAACCTTCCAGAAGAAAAGCTTAGTGATATTACTCTATAACATAGGTACTTGAGGTTAACATTACTACCTTTCTGAGTATCAAACATCTTAAACTTAACTTCGAATTGGTACTATCTATCAATTATTGATATTCTAATAAATCTCTATAGAATGTTATAAAAGCAGTTACACATTTTTACACAGAAATTTAAAATTAAAGCATATACAAAATTGTAGCTTGTCAATACTATGGTATTTTGCCTATTTTCTTACTCTCATTTAATACAATTTTTGTTTTCTTGTAAACCAACTATTTACTTGAGAGAGAGTATAACAGCAACTAAAATTACATTAGAAGCAGCACACATCTAAAAGACCAGAATGACAGGTTTTCTAAGCATAGTTTAGTGTTACACATTGCTATCGTCAGTGTGATAAACTTTGTGGAAGTTCTTAGAACTATTACAAATAACAACTTTAAAATAGTAAATAATTCTATTTTAGATCTTCTGATTAAGTATGAATCCTTACCTTGAAATATTAGTCCTGACATTTTCATTTCAGTGTTTTGATAAGAAATGGTGATTTTCTATGGGAACAAATTCTACACTGAACTAATAATAGTTGGGCAAATCTATCACATACAATAATGGAATGCAAATCCCTGGACCAGGAAAGGCTGCTCTGTCAGTGGTGTCCAAGTCAATTAAATAACAAGTAACAATAAATAGTTCTCTATGTGTGTTGACCTTGTGCTATTAAAAAATAACATAAAATAATCCATATACAATAAAAATGTATTTTTCTTTCTAATATCTAATAATAACTATAATGAGTACCCATTTAATGTAATGTAATAATAAGAATGTTAACATCTTTGTGCAAGCAAAAGTAAAACTTGACAGACTTTTTTTTTTTTTTTTTTTTTGTGGCCAGCTCAGCCCACAGCCTAGAGGCAGGGCTGTCATGGTATGCAGTGCCTGGGATTGATCCATGGTCCCTACTCTTGTCTAAGCTTGCCTAAGCAGGCGCTTTAGACTGCTGAGCTATCTTGCTGGCCTAAACATCAGATCTATTTTTTTTTTTTTTTTTGGCAATAGCAAAACTTGAAAGTCGCCATACAGTAATTTATTAAGACTGAAAGGATAATGATTAAGTGTAATATCTTAGCTGAATTTAGCCATGAATTTGACTTTATATAAGATACTATGTAGGCTGGAATTCTTTACATTAAATATTAAGATCAAAATTAAAGTTCATGCCATATAAAAATTGGCCTTCTTTCTACAATTAACATGTTCTGGCTTTATTTCAAAATTTTTTAAAAATAAATTCAAAATTAAAACAAGGTTTATTTCATACAAATACACTTAGCCACTTTATCTTTGACAAAGGGGCCAAACATGTATACTGGAAGAAAGATAGCCTCTTTAACAAATGGTGCTGGAAAACTAGACCTCTACATGCCTCAAAGTAAAACTTGACCCATATTTAACACCATTCACTAAACTAAAGTCAAAGTGGATTAAAGATCTAAATATTGTGGTGGCGCACGCCTGTAATCCCAACACTTGGGAGGCTGAGGCAGGAAGATCGGTGCAAGTTCGAGACCAGCCTGGGCTATAAAAGTGGGCTCAAGGCCAGCCTGAACTGCATAGCGAGACCCTGTCTCAAAAAGACAAAAGATAAAAATAAAAATAAAAAGATCTAAATATTAAAACAAAAACTAAACCTCCTGGAAGAGAAAGTAGGGGGAAATATTTGTAATTTAATTATAACATATCCATATGATGCTATAATAAATAATCCCTGGTAATCTTAGAGAAATACAGTCTCTATTTTTCTCTAAAAATTATCTCAATAACTTACTCAAACTCAGAAGTATTAAGACATTTGGGATTATGCGATACTGTGTAAAATATTTCAATATTCTTCCTGAGGCATTTTAAAGTTTAGTTGTGGTAAGACTCAGTAGATCTTGATCAGGTGATACAGAAAATTACATTTTGGTGCAGTTCAGAGAGCACAGAGGTTAGGGAAGTTGAGATTGCATGGGTTCAAGGAAGTAGAACTTGGCTTAGAGTTCTTAAAGTTAACTTATAATGTAGCTTTGCACTCTAGGAAAGGGAGACAAGCTGAGCAATAATAAATGGAACTGTACTCAGTATAATAAGGGTGCAGCTTAGCTGGACACTGTAGACAGTGGTCACAGGAGAGAGGGCTGCACAATAGTGTGGGACCGAAATCTAGTTAAGTACTTTTACACTTGGTAAAGCAACTGAATAACATTGCTTTCCGGGCTTATTGGAATTTCATATTGTTTTATGTAAGGACATTGGAGATAACATTTGAGGTGGTTAATTTTCATAAAAATATGTTCCAAGTATATAATTTTTCATATAAGATATGGGAAATCAGAAAACTTAAGGAAAACATTAAACAGTACTTTACTGAAATAACCATTGGGTTTGAGGTGATGAGCTTTAGTAAAATTATTCACCACCAGTTCATCGCTCTATCTCCTCCTATTCTGTGGCTCAATTCTCATTTTCACATACTCCAGGGAAATAAGATTTGTGTAATTAACTAAACTATTTCTTCCTTTTTTTCTCTTTTATTTTCTTTTACTGTGTGAAAAGTAAAAAGAATTCTCAACACTTCCTCTCCTTTCATTTCCTGTAGTGTACTCTAATGGATTCTCCAAATAGGGTACATGACCATCATTTGCAATCTTAGAAATAAAATAAAGGACAACTGAAGAGTAGCATGTTTCATTTGTAAGCCCACAGGTGTTTATTACTGTTCATGTGAATTTCTTGTACATATTAAACTACCAACATATGAAAGTTTACCAATAAACTCATGCAGATTTCTTTTAACATCTTAATTTTTCAAATTAGAATATTTGTTTCATACCTTATGCCACACATTTGACAAATAATACTTTTGTTTAAGTTTCAATCGGTTCTGAGGAAATGACAATATAGCGCTTCATCTCTTACTTTAACCTTAACCAGGTAAAGGTTTCTTACTGCAGAAGTTGTGAAAACAGCAATTTGCTAACTTTTTAAATACAGACTCCTTCTAACAATAAGGATTGCTTTAGAAGTTGAACTTTCAAAATCATATTAGTATTTCCAAAAAGATGATAATGATGCCAGGGATTAGCCTTTTTCAGGGTTAACTCTGCAACTGGTGAATAACTTCAAGGGCCTCTTCCTATCTATATAGGAAACTTTCTCACCAAGGAAACCCTCAGACACTCACTTCTTCAGAGACAGGGCCACGCAAACGTGTCAGAGTAGGAAATATGGTTCCCCTTAGCAAAATGAAGTCCCTTAAAGTAGAAGCCCTGCAACATCAGGAACCCTCTAGAAAAAACTCCTGAAGCTCCACATAATATGACTTTTACAAATTTTACAAACTACACGACTCGAGGATTTTAATTTTAAAGTGTTGTGCAGATGGCATGTAATATACTTTTTATTTTTTAATTAATTATTTTTTGTATTTTAGGAAAGGGTGTACAGGGTGTTCAAAGTCTCACTACTAGATCGAACTCCTAGTGATCCACCTGTTTACAGCCTTCTAAGAGCTGGAGTTGCAGGCACCCACCACACCCAGTGTCAGTTGAACTCTCTGTGAGCCTCCGGAAGTGGGACTGGCATGGCATTCATGGGGATCAAATTCCCAGCCCCTGAGCCTGCTTGCAGGCATTTTAATCTGCTGAGTTATTTGGCCATCCCTGGTTATGAAATGATTAGGTGTAAGCATGAAACAAAGAAAACTTGCCTTCTACTTTGTTTTGTTTTGTTTTGCTTGTTTTTTTGAGACACGGTCTCACCATGTACCTTGGGCTGGCCTTAAATTCACCATATACCCAGATTGGCCATGAACTCATCATAATCTTCCTGCCCAAGCCTCTCAACTGCTTTTCCAGTTGTGCCCAGTTATAACACGTTAGGTGAAATTATATGCATGTCTTTGTATCTGAAGACTGGTTTAAAGAAATACATCTAGCTGCCAAGTTGGCAAAGGATGGATTATAGTGGCTAATAAACTATGCCAATTTGAGAAGTTTAGAAGTTAAATTAAATTGGTTCGGAAATTCCATGTCTGAGAGGTAGAGGAGCTACCCTAGAATTTCCCATAACTTGAAGGACATAAAAGTTAAATGAGGAAGGACAGATGGTTCAATTTTCTTCAGAGGAGCTCCAGTCTTCACCTTCAGCTTGGACGTATTCTCCTAGCTTCTAGCTCAGACTCTTCTGCTTCTACCTTACATCCTTCAGCCTCCTGGTGTAAACTCATCAGTCCTCTGTCGCAGACCCATTGGCCTCCTGATATGGACTTGCATGGGACACTGCAGAGACCTCCAGACCTCAGAGTGAATTCTTCAGTCTCCAATGTGCAGCCGCTCTCTGCATGCTTCCTCATCCAACTCCGTTGCTGACCATTGTAAGACAACCTTATAATTTCTTACATATTTGTGCATCTTGCATTATATCTGTTTCCCTAGTCAGACCCTGACTGATACACATACTAAAATATTTGTGATGGAAACTGCCAAGTGAGAAGTGATGGGTGATATGGGACATTGCTGTTATAGCAGATGAATCTGTCTACTTTTCAGGTTATTTTCTGTGCACAATTATTTCTTGAATAATGAGACTTTTTTTATTTTTCATTTTTGGAGACAGGGTCTTGTTCTATAGTTCAGACTTGCCTCTAGCTCAAAATTATGCTCCTGCCTCAGCCTCCCCAATACAAAGATTATAACTGTGTGCTGCCTTGTTCAGCAATAAGTTCTTATAATACTTAGAGTTCACCATATTGTTCTTCACCTCGCACAATTTCATCGAAGTAAAAAAAAAATCTAAATCACCATGTTGGATTATGATTGACTGGCTTCTTTCACATTAGGAGAACAGGGTGATTTTTATTCACTTAGTCTAAAGATCATAACCATAGATCTAAATTTTATCCCTTTGTAACATTTCTTAATAAGCAGGAATCTGACATGCCACCATCACGTACAAAAACTCCAATGAAATGCGTCGTTTGCTGTCTAGGATTTACAGCATACTTTAGTATACATATTCTCTCAACCACTAGCTCACAAACAAATGACTTAACATAAAAAGTTATCCAAGTTCATGCATCAGTTATAGCACAAAAGACTCCTAGCTTTCCTTTGAATGGCGCCTCACAGCTGTGTTCAGTTTTCTTTGTTCATACCTTTTTCTGTGTGTGAGTATTCTGAATTTTTAGTCTGCTCTCTTTTGTTCTGTGTTATTGGTACACACTTGTAGTACATGCAGCTCATAAGTTGTACATACTTAAACTCATTTCCATTCTTAAACTCCCTTTCCCTTTCCCTTGTCACACCCTCCCACTTCCAATTCCCCTATCCTATTTTTCATTCATGTTGAAATTATTAATCTTAGCTTATTTTATGGCATATAATATCCACATCAATTGCAGTTATTGGGTTTCTGTACATGACATATTCTTATTCTACTTGCTTACCCTTCCCTTCCTCTTTACTCCTTGTTTTTGTCTCTGGGATCACTTCCCTACTGCAAGAGATCCATCTCTTGTCTATCTGTCCTTTATTATTCTTTGTTTGTGCTTTAGCTGAATCAAATAAGAGACACTACCATATAATATTTATTTTTTCATGTCTGGTTTATATCACTTAGCATTATATTTTCCAGGTACATCCATTTTCCTAGAAAGAGCTCAAATTTAACAGTCCTTATAGCTGAGTAATATTCCATCATGTATAGACACAACATTTTCTTTATTCAATCATTTGTTAATGGCTTCCAGGATTTGGCTGTTATGGCTTGTGCTACTGTAAACATTGCTGCAAGTATCGCTATAGAACAATGTCTTAAGCTCTTTGTGGAACATAACTGGATGAAGGCTAACTGGCTCATATGGGATTTTAAATTCCATTTCTCTGAGAATTTTCTGTATTGATTTCTACAGTGGTTGTGCTAGTTGACATTTCCACCGACAATGACAATTTTTAAATATATGGCTGTAAACAGGTGGATCACTAAGAGTCCGATGTAGTAGTGAGACTTTGAACACCCTGTAGACCCTTCCCTAAAATACAAAAAAAATTTAAAAAATAAAAGTACATTACATGCTATCTACACAACATTATAAAATTAAAATCCTGGACGTGTATAGTTTTTAAAATTTATAAAATCCATACTTTGTGGAGTTGTAGGAGTTTTTTTAGAGAGCTTGTGATGCGGCAGGGCAGCATGGTATCACAGCCATACTAGTATTTGATATTGTTTGATTTTTTAAATGATTGCCATTCTTTGCAGAGTGAGGTGGAATCATAGCATTGTCTTAATTTTTATTTCTTTAATGACCCATATATTGAACATTCTTTCATGTATTTATTAACTATATTTCTTTCTCTGTGGAATGTCTGTTAATTTCTGTTGCCTATTTATTCACTGGGTTTTTAATTTTAGGTGGTTTAAGTTTTTGAGTTCTATGTATATTCTAGATATTAGCTTTCTGCCTGAGGAGTCCCTAACATTATTTTTTCCATTCTGTAGGTTGTCCTTCACTATACTTCTCGATTCTTTTGCTATGCCAGAGTTACTTTTTTTATGTTGGCTACAATCACATTTGTCAATTTAATGCATTTGAACTTTGGCTTATAAAATCCTTTCCTACTCTGATGTTTTCAACTGTTTTACCTATTTTATCTTCCTGTAGGTTTAGTGTTTTTCTTTTAAAGTTTAGATTGTTTGGTCCATTTTTATTTTCATTTAATACATGGTGAGAGGTAAAGGTTTAGTTTCAATTTTCCAGAGCACTTGTTGAATAGACTCTTTCTTTTTGTATTGCATTTAATAAAAAGCAACATATGACAGTTTTAAAACATATCAGTAGTGTATTTCCAGTATTTGATATAATGCATATTATTGTTCTCCTAGTAGTTACATGGAGCACAGGGTGTAGACCTGATATTTTTTTCTAATCATTATTGGTACAAAAAATTTCTTCTCATTTTACTAAGAGAAAATAGTTGTATACACAATCTAATGTTTCATAATATCAGTGTGTTATTGGCAAAACTGGCAATGATGGAAGTTCTTGATTTAAGCCTTTTACAGCTCGACATACTACTCTAGCTTTACGTTTTATACCTCCTCAAAAAACTAGAACTGGCCATCCCATTCAATCCAGCTATACCCCTACTGGGAATTTTCCCAGAACTGAAAACATCATATCATAGTGATATCTGTGCACCTATATTTATAGTAGCACAATTTGTAATAGCAAATTCTTGGAAACAACCAGAATGCCCATCATCTGAAGAGTGGTTGAAAAAGGTGATATTTTTATACAATGGAATATTATTCATCTAGAAAGAATGACAAACTAGAAGACTTCATATATAAGTGGATGTATCTTGAACATATACTCATAAGTGAGATAAACTAGACCTGTATGCATAAATATCAAATAGTCTCCCTAGCATAAGAACCCAAAAGAAGAAATAAAAATGGAGAGGCATATCACGGCTGAATGGAAATCAAGGACTTAAAGGTTAAACAACAAAGTGACTGCAAGCAGAAAACATACTAAACATGGAAGGATAATGATCCTAAAAACCCCCAAAATCTTCATCACACTGAAGACAGCAATGTGTAACACTAAAACTATGCTTGGAATGCCTGTCATTCTGGTCTTTTAGATGTATGCTACTTCTAATGTAATTTTAGTTACTGCTATACTCTCTCTCAAGTAAATAGTTGTTTTACAAGAAAACAAAAATTGTATTAAGTGACAGTAAGAGACTAGGAAAAATACTGAAGGATTCACAGGCTAAAATTTTGTATATGCTTTGATATCTAAATTTCTGTGTAAAAATGTGTAACTGCTTTTATCACATTCTATGGAGATTTATTAGAATATCAATGATTGATAGATAATACCAATTCCAAGTTAAGTCTAAGGTGTTTGATACCCAGAAAGATGATGATATTAAGCTTAAATACCTATGTTATAGAATAATATTTTCACTAAGCTTTTCTTCTGGAGGGTTAAGAATATAAGTTATAGACTCTTTAAACATAATCTTTTAGTAAATAACTTCATGTGTCTGAGGAAAGTTCTCTATTCATTTTATTGCATGGACACACATATCTGTTTTGGTCTTAGCATCGTGCTGTTTTCAACACTGTTGCTTTGTGCTATACATTTAGTCAGGGATTACAGTGCTTCCTGCTTTGCCCTTGTTGCCAATAGTTGGTTTTGTTACTTTGAGTTTCTTTTGGGATTGTTTTCTCTAGTTCTGAAACTATGCTGTTATTATTTTGAGGGTATTGCATCAAATGAGGGGAATTGTTATTGATTTGATTAGGGAATATAGTCACTTTGATTATATTGGTTCTGCCTATCTAGGAGCAGGAGATATAATTTTATTTTTTATGTCCTCACAAATCTCCTTTTTCAGAGCATTATAGTTTTCATTGTAGTGGTCTTTCACTTAGTTAAATTCATTCATAGGCATTTCTTTTTTACTCACAACTACTATGAGTGTTACTATTTTTCTAATTATACTCTCATGAATCTCATTATTGGTATACACAAATATAAGTGGTTTCTGTTGTTTATCTTCTGTCTTGCTGCATAGCTGATGTTAGTTACTAATTTTTCTTTTTTCTTTTTGGTCTTTTTGAGACACAGTCTCACTAGGCAGCTTAGTCTGGTTTTGAGCTCACTTTGTAGCCCATACTGGTCTGTAATTCACAATAATTGTCCTCCCTCAGCCTCCTGAGTGCTGGGATTATAGGTGTATATCATCATGCTTTGCCTACTCATTCTAAACCTTTAGTCAGATAAACATTAAAATTCAGGAGCAACAACATATTAAAGCACCTGCTTAGGCAGATTCAGGAACTAAGCAGATGTACTTGAGACTGGGCATGGTGGCTGGTGCCTATAATCCTAGTGCTTGGAAGAATGAACCAAGAAGATTATTACGAGTCTGGTCTGTGTAGTCAAACTCTGTAGACTATGTACTAAATATCTAAAAATTAAAAGAAACAAAAAAAGAGGGAGAGAAAGAGAGAAGAAAAAATCAGGAGCAAATAATGAAGTCAAAATATGCAAACATGTATTATTTAATAAAAAAGAAAGTACCATCAAAGTGATAGCCATAGAGAGGGTATTTGCTGAAATGATTTTCACTTTATTTATTTTTATTTTTTTGCGGGACTGGGGTTCAAACTCACAATCTTGCACTTACCAGGCAGGCACTTGTGCCACGGAGCTCTCTCTCTCGCACCATGATTGTTACTTAAAAAAAAAAAAAAAAAAAAAAAAAAAAAGTCAAAGGCTGGCCAAGTAGCTCAGGGAATTAAAGCACCTGTAAGCAAGAGCAGGGGTCAGGGGTTCCATCCCAGGGCTGCCACTACAGGGTGAGATAAGAAGGCAATTGAGACTGGGTGTGGTGGTGAAAGCCTGTAGTCCCAGCTCTTGGGAGGCTATAAACAAGCAAATTACTAGGAGTCTGATCTAGTAGTGAGACACTGAACACCCTGCCCCCTAAACAAAACAAATCAGAACAGAACAGAAAGAAAAAAAAATCCAAGAAAGATGCCTTGAGGTCACCTCAGGACTCAACAAGATTCTAGCCTTCCCAGGTTGAATGGTATTAAATGGAAAGCATAATCTTTTGAAAGTTATTTCATGAAATTAGTTCCCCCAGGACTTCTTTGTTATAAGAAATACCTACTGAATTGGTTTTCCAGCATTTGGTTTACAGTGCCTAACCAGGCACTCAGAATCCTCTATGGACGTGATTCAAATTGTCTTGGATACGGCTCCAGTGAGCAGTAGATCTTGGCATCATCTATGTGATGCTGGTTTTCTAGGCATGCAGGCTGCAAGAGTGCTGGGCTGGGGTCGCCTTCCTCTAAGCCCTCAGTATGATTCCTGGGAAGCTAGGGCACCCTGAGAGAGTAGTGTGTGATGCTGCGTGGGTATGTCTCATAGAGCAGTGGAAATCACAGAAGTTGGAGACACATCTGCTAAGAAAATGTGAAACATCCCTGAAGGGAAACTGTAGGCAGTGAGCAAGGCCACCCCAAGGAAAATACTATAAAGGCTTTAGATTGTCAATGCCATAGGGCTGGGACTGCTGAAACCCTTTGGAATTCATGTCTTGCCACAACTTGCCTGAGGTGTTCAATATACGTACAAGATTTAATATTGCCTGCTGGTTTCAATCTTCCTTTGGTTGCATTTTATGAAAAAATTTTAAAAAGATTTCCACCATTTTGTTTAGTTTTCATTTTAATTTTTATATCATCTCAAGTAAGACTTTGAGACTTCAGATTTGGAAATTTTAGTAATGTTGGAATGGTTAAGACTTTGGAGACTTTTAAAGATTCCCTGGATACATCTTGAATAGTGGAATACACGTGATTTTCTGGGGCCAGAGATGGGTTATTATAGTCTGTATCTGAAATGTTCTGTCAATGTCTCATGTCTTAGAAGGTAATTGGATCATAGATCTGCACTCACGGGCACATTGACTGCTTGATGAATTCAAAGTTGATGTGCTATTAGGAGAGGGAGCCTGATTGGAAGAGGAGGTCACTGAGGGCGTAACCTGGAAGATTTTCATTTCTCTTCTTGGCTCCTCCCTTTTCTCTCTGATTTTTGTCCACCATTTTGTAAGTAAATTTGCTCTGCTAGACCCTTCCAAGACACCATTTATGTCTTAAAGCCACCTGCCTATGACCTGAAAACTCTAAGAACTATGAACCCTTGAAAACATCTCTCCTTAAAGGGTGAATGCTGGGTATTTTGTTTCAGGAGGGAGAAGGTGACTAAGACATTTATAGTGTTTAGATTTTGGTTAAAAGTTTTGGGAAATTAGTACACAATATTGAGATTATAGAGATCAGAAGCAGAAAGTAAGCCATGTAATTTTATTTTAATCTCTTCCTCAATGCTTCTTTTCCCCAAATGGCAATGTCATCTGAAAGAGAAATAAAATCACAGGGTGTATGTGGGCACCTCTCTGTGTATGTCAGTAGGTGTGTGGGTCTGTGTGTGTGTCTGAAATGTATGAAAGAACAGAACTCAATATTATAAAAACTTCAAGTGACTAGTTCAAATACAAATGTGGCTAGAAGCTACTGGGCACAACCTATAATGGTTTTGAGTGTCAGAAAAGGATTTATTGTTCCACAGTGTTAGCACTAGCTGATATTGCGTGACATTGCCCATTGCTTTGTGTGTTGTGTTGGCGAAACCACTTTGCAAATTGCCCATTAACAACATTTAAGCTCTGTAAATTTTCACACACTTTCATGAATTCTCAGCACGCTAGAGTCTTAAGAAATGTCACTTTCCAATGACAGTTGGGAAGCATAGTCTCAGTGCCAAAGCTAAGCCATAATGGAACCTGAAACAATTTTAATTACACTTAGTTGCATTTGGAAGATTCCTGATGACGATGTCTTCAGGCTGCCACAGTAGATGAGAGCTACTTCATTATTAAAGGTACTCCTGGAGTCCAGAAAAAGAAATTTTCTAAAGGAAATCAAAAATTTCAAGCATCAGTTATGTTCCCAGTGTGCTGATTATTTTCTTACTTCATATCTTTTAAACTGTGTAGCACTCTTAACAAGAAAATTTGATTATTCATCTTTAAATATGTAAGTGCTGAGACTTACAAAGAAAGTAAAGTCATCTCTTAATTTTGAGGAGATATTTGCATAGGACACTAACATTTAAAATAAACTGCAAAACAAATGCTTATTACAGCTCTAGATTATATGTTTTGTCTTAAAAAGAATGGTATAAGAATAAGGAATTATATGTAGTCTTTCTTTCCTATTGATATAGAGTCTTGCTACACATATTGGACTCATAGTGATCTTTCTGTCTCAGCCTCCCCCAGGGTTGGGATTATAGATATATGCCACCATGCCCAGTTATAGTGCCTACATGGTGCGTGAGATAGAATTCTGGGTCTTGTTCTTGCCAGGCAGGTATTTATGCCTCCAAGCTATCTCTCTTGTATGTAGTTTTTACACATTTTAAAATGGCTTTAGGGAGCAAACAAAGAGAAGGAACAAAAGGGATATGGATAAAAAAAGAAGATATTCATTTAGCATTGTCTGTTGATGGCATCATCTTCTACATCAGTGGCCCTAAAACCTTCACCAAAAGACTTCTAGAACTAATACCCAAATTCAACTGTGTAGAAGAATACAAAGTCAATGCTTATAAATCAAGAATGTGCCTTTACACCAAGAATGAAGCCACCGTGAAGGAAAGTGAGGAAAAAGTACATTTCACAATAACATCAAGAAAAATGGACTCCTTAGGAGTTAACCAATCTAAGGAAGTGAAAAACCTCTAAAATGAAAATTATGGTACTATGAAAAAGGGTACTGAAGAGGATATCTGAAAATGGCATGAAAGCTCCCTTTTTTGGAAAGATAGAACCAATAAGATAAAAATGGTTATGCATTTGAATCTGATATTTAGTTTTAGTTTAACCAGAATCAAAGTACTGTACCAGTAATGTTCCTTACAGAACTGGTGAAAGCAATATTAAAATTCATATGGAACTAGAAGGTACCTAGAATAGTAAAATCAATGCTGACTAACAAGGGCAGGGCAGGTAGCACAACAATCCCAGGCTTTATACTACAAGGCTGATAAATAGAGAATGGTGTTTAGAAAAATGAAAAGAAGGAGAAGGAAAAGGAGAAAGAGAAGAAGGAGCAGGGGTGGAGAAAAGAAAGTGGAATGGGAGGAAGGGAATGAAGAGGAGAAAGAGGAGGAAGAAGAAGAGGAGAAAAAGGAGGAGGAGGAAGCAGACTGGCGAATCAGTGGATGAGAAAATACAGGAACAACTCTAGGCATTTAGCTATGTTTTCTTTGACAAAGAATGCAAATCTCTCAACGGAGGAAAGACAGCCTCTTTAGGAAATGATTCTGGGAACAGCAGCTATTCATATGCCACAGGTTGAACCTAGACCTGAAGTGACAGTTCCATGACTGCCTCAGAGCCCTTTCAGTCAGCATGTAAGCAAGTGCACAAGTGATTTTTCCTAAACTGAAACTTTAGAGCCAGGAGATAGCTCTGCAGTATAAATGTCTTCCTGCCAGGTGAAAGGTCCTGAGTTCAATCACTGGTACTGGGGGGGGGGGGAGATAATAAATAAATAAATAAATAAATAAATAAATACATAAATAAATAAATTTGAACTTTAGTCTGCATGTTTAATAGCAGTGTTGGCACTTTGCAATAAATAAGTAGGTTTTGGGTTACAGTTTGTGCACTGGATCTCCAAAAGTTTTGCCATCACTAAGCCCTCACTATACAGTAAACTGATCTTCAAGAGTTTTTTTTTTTTTTTTTAATAACAGTGCAGTATGTAGAATAATTAATCATGGACATTTCATCTGTTCTTCAGGTTCACTCTTTCTTGTTAATGTGTCAAATGTTGCATGTTTTCAAATTTTTATTTTCTCATTTTAGTTAAAAAGGCATGTGTTTGTTCTTTTGTGATCACAGGCCACAAGATTTACAATAACAAATTTGCTCTTCTGTCAGGTTTTCTTTCTTTCTCTCTTTCTTTCTTTCTTTCTTTCTTTCTTTCTTTCTTTCTTTCTTTCTGTGGAACCAGGGATTGAACACAGGCCCTTGTGCTTGCCAGGCCAGAGCTTATTCTACTGAGCTATCTCCCTAGCTCCTTGGTGCCTTCTAATTTAAAGGAAGATTTGAAGTTCCTAAGAGATATTATGAGCCCCCTAGAGTTGAAATAACGACCCTGAAAAGCCCTGAGTCTGATTCAAAGTAAATTGTACACCATTAATTTGAGATTGCAGGCAGGCATGGTGACACACATCTGGAATCCCCAGACTTGAGATGCAGAGGCAGGGGGATCATTGCAAATTCAAGATCAGCCTAAGTTACAAAATGAGCTCAGAACAAACCTGCACTGAATAGCAAGACCCTGTCTCAAAAAAAAAAAAAAATAAATAAAAATAAAAAGAAAGAGATCTCTTCTAGCAATGATTATAATGTATAGTTGTTGGAGATGAAGGCATGATTAAATCTGTGGATCTTAAAATTTCTTTTCTCATAATCTCTGATTTCTGAATTATATTGAGATATTTTCATATTAGAAAGCAAAACAAAAAGAGTGAAATATTTTAAAGCAATTTATTTAATAAATATATTTTTAGAAATAATGATTTTTCAGTACTTAATTTCATTAAAGTCCTGTATGTTCTTGCATAATTTTAAATGTATCTTTTACTCCCACATGATTTTTGTGACACTTTACATTGTTCATTTGGAAAATATTGGCTCACTAAATTATGTATACCTTCTGATATCAAAGCATCACACTTACTGATATCATCAAAAATTTCACTAGATAAAGTATTTTAAATTCAGATTTTATCATTTGCAGTAAATACTGTCAGTTTCTTTCCTTGATTTTAAACTTTTCAAATATTTGCCAATATATAAAGTTCAATGACCAGTTTTTCTCTCATTCTTTCAAGTAAGATGATATTCCAAGAAAGACTGGATATTTCAACTTGCAATTCAATTGCATAAGTGCTTTTTTTACAAAACAGCCATGATGAAATTGGTATTTGTGAAATTTCTCTTTCAACTGAAGTTATGAAATGATACATACTCAAATTTGAGGATTTAGTAGAATTACAAGTTTTTAGTGCCTATCTGAATACACTGATTCATTACTTTTAAAATTCTTTATTAAAAAGATTTAATTAATTAATTAACATAGTACGGGGTTTTGCTGTGCATCTTGGACTCACAGTGATCCTCTGTCTCTGCCTCTTCAGCTTTGGGATTACAGGCATGCGCTACCACGCTCAGTTTGGATGGTCATGCAGGTGGGCCTGGTTTCTGGGGCCAGCATGGAATGCGGTGCCAGTGATTGAACCCAGGTGCTTACACTTGGCAGGCAGGTAATTATACCACCAAGCTACATTCTCAGCTCCAAGAACTATTTATATTAACTGTGGCTCTGTCTTGGTGAGAAATAATGTGGCTATTAATTTGTTGCAAACTTCCAGGTGTTTTAAACACTCGGATCTAGGCACTATCAGTGTAATTATGAGCACAGTGGAAATAAAAGTAATGTCTCACTATTATGATAAGAGTTTTAACCTTTCAAATTTCCCAAAATTGTTTAGAGTCCCTGGGATGTGTATTATTACACTTTGTATACTTTTTCTTCATGTTTATAATTAAAAATCCCTGAAAACTATCTGGAATATTTTACTACATGAAGACAAGGATCTTTGTCTTGTTTATTTATGATCCAAGCAATCAGAGGTCCTGTGAGATAGCTCAGCGGTCTACAGTGCCTGAGCAGGCAAGCTTAGGGAAGCTTAGGCAAGATCTGGGACCGTGCTTCGATCCAGTCACAAGCCATGCCAGCGGCACCCCTTTGAAGGGGTTGAGTCAGCCAGAGTGGTGCACCTGTAATCCCACTGTGGGGGGGGCTGAAAGCAGAAGGTTTACCATGAGTCCAAACTGTGTAATAAGAGCCTGCAACAACAGTCAAATACATTTTTAAAAAAAAGAATTTAAAAAAGTTTAAAACACAGTAATGAAAATAGTCTCTATCCTATGACATACACTGATATCGTTTGTTGAATTTCCAAAAAAGGAAAGATGAGATACATGACTTCTGGTTCCTTCTCCTCCTTCATGTCTCTAATCAGGCAGTATGATTTAGGACTTTTCTCTCTACTGTAAAATAGAGATAAATACCCGAATTATGTTTATTGAAAAGAAGGAATATGACTTGATCTTGATGGCGTATACCTATAATTCAAGCTATCTTTGAGATGGAGGCAAGTGAATTTCAAGTTTAACCAAATAAAATCAGGAATTTACTGAGAAATTCTGTCTTAAAGTAAAAGAAAAAAATGGCTGAGAACATCCTTAAGCATAGAAAACCTGGATTCAATCCCTAGTGCTACAAAACAAGATAAAGTATGAATATGACCCTCAGTACTTCTCAGAAGGACCAACTCCTCGTAGTAAAAGTCTAGGTCATTACTTACTCTGGTGTTTTAATGAAAATTGTAGAGCATCACACATAAGCTGATCGGTGCTTAGATGGCTGCTGCAGCACATCTTCAGGAACTCAGGCCTTAATTTTTCTGCAATAATATCTACCATGTTATTTTCATCTTAAGATTATGTCCTGTTCCAATATAGTTCAAGAAGCTTCAGTTATCACCTATGCAGTGAAGACCAGAGAAGAAAGGCACAAATATTCTTAAAAATGACTACCCAGGCTGAGCCTGTTCTCATTAGCTGCTTTCTCAGAAGTCTCCTACTCAACGTTGTATTTTTTCTTGGCTATAATCTGGTAATACAAAGGAAGCAGAGGGATTGGCCTTTTGTTCTAAGGATTAATATACATAGCTAAAAATTAGGTTTCCTCTACTAAGGAGAAATGCAAAAACAGATGGCCTCTGCTAGAATAGTAAAATAGGTTCTATGTAGCATATAGTGAATTATTGTGTGAAGTGTGATTGACACAGCTGGGTTTTTTTTTGTTTTGTTTTGTTTCTTTTTTTTTCTCCTGTATGGAGACAACTGTCTGACCTAGTACTGAACTCAGCACCTCGCCGTTCTTTGCCTTTATCCCCACTGAAGGGCAGAGGCTGTGCATCAGACTGTGTCTAGTGTTTGTTCCAGGATCAACCAATGGAAATTTATATGTACCATACATCAGATGGGATACTGCTCCACTGACTACTAAGCATTTTAGACTGAACTGAGAGCACTTCAGCCTCTCTAAGTTTTCTGCATCTTATCCCAATTATATTTCATTTAATAACACTCAGTGAAATATCTAGTGGCAAGGGAAATGAAACTACATGCTTTTATGGGATCATTCATCAAGAACTAATTGAAGCTTTCATACAGTTTAGTGCTGATAAAACAGTGTAACAATAAACAATAACAAAATTCACTGGAGAAGGATTTGTTTTGCCGTGAGGAAAATGGCTCCGTTTCATCCTGGGATTCCTGGTTAAAAGAGTCTCCAATTTACAAAGGGATAAGCACAGGCTCCTCTGCATAATGATGGGGTGGAAACTGTGTCAAATGTATTAGTGTTGCTCCACTGGAGCTATTCTCATCCTAAGTATTTGCTATTGTGTGGGATTCTGGCAGGAGGCTGCAGGGCCAATAGGATTTTTAAAAGTTTCTTTTGCTATTTATTGTCACTGTGCTTGAAACAGCTCCTCCATAGTTTTTATGGGAAAAGACAGAAAAACATCTTAAAGTGTACTATCACAAAGTTCACATTTTAAAAATTGCATTTCAGAAACTTTCCTTCTAAAAGACTTCTATGTAAGCAGTAGGTGGATCTTCATCTTTGCACTTTGTGTTTTTTCTAGATGTGGTGTTTAAACACTAAAGTGAAAAGAAAGAAATAGAGAATGCACCTTTTGAGGCATTTTCTTGGGAATCATTTAAAAGGAATGGTAGCAAAATGAAACAGATGAGAAATGTGTCGTAAACGGTTGTAAACCTGAGTATCTATTTACATAACCTCCTTAAAACATGTTGCTACATTTATATGACCTAGATGGTAGTAAGAAACTTACTTTAGGCACAGATTTTATTTGGTAATTGGTGTGTCTTATACATAACAACCACAGATTTTATTGGTAAGACATATTACCTATGCCAGCTTGACTTGAGGCAGTAAGGTTGAGCTCTCTATCAATACCATTTTAAAAATATTCAAATAATATTTTATGGCTACATATTTTAGATAAATGACCATGATATAATAAAGCTCATAACATAAGATACCATTAACAATGATTGATGTGTTTTGAAAATCTACCTGCAAAATAAGAAACTAGTAATATAGTCATATGTAATTTTAAAATGCAAATTTTGTTCAAATTTGCTTTGCATTATAAAAAGTAATTTCTCTTAAGGGCATTTTAGTGGCTTTCCAGAAGTCTTAATACATCTTAAACAAATTTCTTATAAGCCAAAATTATTCCTCAGAATGAGAGGGATTTAGAGAAACTACCATTATTCTTTTGGTTAGCGAAGAAGGCCAATTAATACTGTGTACTTAGGTGATAGTTTGTATATGTGACATTAAAGTGTGACTGATAGGTTCATACTATGACATCTAAGAAACATCAGTGGAATGAATGTGTTTCTATATAATTGGAGTGACCAACTATATGACACATATTAATAGGTGTTGAAAATCAAATAAACAATAAGACAATTGTAATGGGTTTCACTGAATAGTCCATTGTCAAAAGGGATAGGTCAATTACACAAAAATTAACAAAAAAATATTAAAACAGAAGCAAACTTTGAAAAAAATGAATGTATTAGACCTTTACAGAGTGCTCCATTTAACAACTTCAGAATAAACATTCTTCTCAGCTGCATATGGGGATTTCTCTAAACTAGACGATATATTAGCCCATAGAACATTCTTGAGTAAGCATAACAGAAGTGAAATTATTCTATGCATACTATCTAGCAATAGTGCTATGAAATTGGAAATTAATGGCAAAAGAAACTGAAAAAACTCCATAAACACATGAAAATTAAACAAAACCATTCAGAACAATGAGTAACAAATAAAATTAAAGAAAATTTAAACAATAACTGCAATCAAATGAAAATGCCAATATAATAAGCCAGAACATGTGGAATTCAATGAAAACAATCCTAAGAGGAAAATTTATAGTGCTGAGTTCTCAGAATGAGTGTAAATAAACAAACTTAGGCTCTAACTCAAACTTCTAGAGAAAGAAAGCAATTTGAGCCCAAAACCCATAAAAGGGAAGAAATCATAAACATCAGAACAGAAATGAATACAAGTGAGATTTTTTTAAAAAATGAAAAGAATGAATGGAGAGTTGATTCTTCGAAAGAATATTTCATAAATCTTTAGCCAACCTTATCATTATAAAGAAAAAAAACCCTCAAATGATGTAAGAAGAAATGAATAAGGTGAAATTGCTATAGATCATAGAGAAATTCAAAAGATTATGAATAGCTCCTTTGAAAATTTTTACTCTCATCGGATGGGAAACAAGAAATAAACAGATTCCTAGAAACAAATGAATTGCTAAAGCTGAACCAAGAACATATACAAATTCTGTATAACTCAATATCAATTAATGAAATAGAAAATGTAATAAAAAATGCCAACAAAAAAAGCCCAAGTCCTTATGTATTCACAGTTCAATTCTACAATAAATTTAAAGAAGACATGATGCCAATACTCCTCAAAATCTTTAATGAAATTGGAAGGGAAGCAATACTTTCTACTCATGCCTGGATGCAGGTATTTCCTGATACAAAAACTAGGGAAAGATTCAATTAACAAAGAGAACTATAGGCAACTCTTCCTAATGAGCATAGATGCAAATATACTAAATAAGACACTAGCAAAAAGAATTCAGCAAATTATCAAGAAGATTATACACCATGACCAAGTGGATTCATCCTACAATTGTAAGGACGGTTCAGTGTACACAAATCAATAAACATGATATGCCATTGCAAAAAATCAAAGACAAAAAGCCTATGATCACCTGTGCATGGTTTATTTGTTTGTTTGTACTCAGGCCCTTGCGCTTGCCAGGCAAGTGCTTATTCTAATGTACTATCTTCCCAGCCCACCATGATCACCTCAATAGATGCAGAAAAGGCTTTTGATAAAGTCTAATACATTCATGATAAAAACCATACAGAAAATTGGAATTGATGGTCTTTTCTTCAATTTAATAAAAAGCCATCTAAAAAAACCAACAACCAACATCATACTGGATGCATAATGACTGAATTCACTCACTCTAAATACAGGAGCAAGAAAAAAATATTCATTATCACCGTCCCTATTCAGTAAGGTTCTAGACACACTATCTAGAGTTAAAAGAGAGAAATTGAAGGAATAAGAATAGAAAGTGAAGATTATAAATTTTCATTATGTGTAGATGGCTTAATATTCTACATAAAAGAACCCAACACTGTCACTCAAAGAATTCTAGATTTAATAAGTAAATTTAGTAGTGTAGATGATACAAAATCAACATTCAAAAACTAACATTCTTCTACATAAATAACAAACTCATTAAGAGAGAAACTATGGACATGATACCATTCATAATAGCACCATTTAAAGGTAATGTTTAGGAATCAATCTAATGAAGAAAGTAAAAGATCTACACACTAAAACTACAGTAGTCTTTTTTTTTCTTTGTAGTACTGGGGATTGAACTCAGGACCCTGGCCTTTCCAGGAAAGCACTTATTATATTGAGCTATCTCCCCAATGCTGAACACTATAATAATCTTAAAAAGGAGATTGAAGAGGATATCAGAAAATGGAAACCTATTACTTGCTCATGAACAGGAAGAACTAACATCATGAAAATGGTCATATTCTCAAAATTGTTATGCAAATGTAATGAAATCCCAATCAAAGTTCCATTAGCATCTCTCATGGATCTAGAGATGACATTCCTACAGTTCATCTGAGACAGAAGAGTCCTAGGCTAGTGAAGATATTTCTGGGCAACAAAGGCGCGACAAGAGGCATCACGATCCCTGATTTGAAATGATACTACAAAGTTACTGTGATAAAATCAGCAATTACTGGCAAAAACAAATAAACAAACAAAAACATACTTGAAGATCAGTGGAACAGATTAGATGATGCATACACAACTATAAACATACTCAGTCACCTCACTTTTGATAAAGGAACCAAACATGTTCACTGGAAGAAAGATAGCCTCTTTAATAAGTGATGCTAGAAAAACTGGCTTTCCACATGCCAGACTAAAACTATGGTTGTAATCATGCACTAAACTAAAATAAAGTCAAAATGGATTAGAAGATATAAATATTAAGCTAGGCCTGGTGACACACATCTGTAATACCAGCATTTGGTTGACTGAGGCAGGAGGATTGGTGTGAGACCATCATGAGCTACAAAAGTGAGCTTAAGGTCAGCCTAAACTGCATAGCAAGACCCTGTTTCAAAAAGAAAAAAAAGAAGAAAGAAAGAAAGAAAGAAAGGATGTAAATATTAAAGTAGAAACACTAAATCTACTGGAAGAGAATGTAGGTAGAAATCTTAACAACATATGTATAAACAATTCGTGAAAAGTCCAGACTACATAGGAGTACTTCTAAAAGAAGTAACTAGGATCTTATCCTATGTAAAAGTTTTTCACATCAAAAGAAGTCACCAATGAAAAGAAAAGATAACGTACAAAGTGGGAAAAAATTTAGCCAACTGTCCTTCAGCAAAGGATTTTTTTCTAGAACATGTAAAGAACTGAGAAACACCACATTCAAAGAGCCAATCCAAAAATGGACAACTAGGATGAATATATACTTTCCAGATGAAGAAATACAAATCTCAAATAAATATATGAAAGCAAGTTCAACACAAGTGGTCATTCAAGAAATAAAAATTAAAACAATGCTAATATTTCAATTCACCCCAGAAAGAATGGCCATGCTCAAGAAATCTACGATAGCTAATGTTGGGGATGGAGGCTGTGGGGAAAAGGAACCTTTATTTGAAAGGTCCCATTCAATCCTGCTAGTTCCCTTCTGTATATTTTTGCAGAAGAATTGAAGACATCATACTATGGCAAAACATATGTGCCAATGTTTATAGCAGTACAATCTGTAATAGCTAAATCTTGGAAACAACTCAAATGCTCGTCAATCGAGGAATGATAAAAAAGAGGCAGTATTTTAATACAGTGGTGTCCTACAACTATGAAGAAGTGTAAACTCAAGGCTTTTATAAGTAAATGGATGCAACTTGAGACAACACTCATCAGTGAAATGAATCAGTCTTGCATGTGTAGGCACCTATTCTCCTCTTAGCATAAGAAACTGAAGAACAGATAAGTTCTGAAATGTATGACAGATACAGGGAAAGGGAAGTAACTCTTCAAAAAGAAAAAAAAAACCAACTGGGATTAGGAAAAGGAGAAAAGAATGAAGGGAAATGAAAAAAAGAAATACACACAGATGGACGATAGATAGATAGATAGACAAACAAGATAGCTGACATAATTATATTACTAATTTCTATTAGCCATTAAAAGGAACAGTTTGTGCTTATATTTTTGATTAATTTTTCAGACCTATACCTTGTAAGCTGAGAAACCATGAATATAACAATACACAATATATTAACTACTGTTCATGTTTTAAAATTACTATTTTAATCATTCTTTTCTCTTTAAAATGTAAAGTAAGAGAGAAATGAATTTATTTATATAGATATGGGGTACTCAGTTTTTTGAAAGGGTATGAATTCTTTACCAAACAAAAAGAATAAAAGTCTATCTTTGATTGATGTTTATTAAACAATTTTATCTGTACAAGAAGATTTATAATACTTTCACCAAGTTTATTGTGGATCTTCCACAAAATGAGTTATGTAAAAGTCCAGGGTTATATGTGGCATATATATTTCTCCATATGTTATTTCCAGGTAAAATGATTTGACATTAAAATTTCTAGTTTTAAAATTTAGACTTCAGGCTTAACACAGCAAAATAAGAGCTAATTGTTAAGTTCTGTAATTGCAGGCTGCAACTTTTTAAATTTTATCTGTTACATATAGGGAATTTTGTAAGGGGAAAACTATGTGCAGAAAATACAGGACAGTTTTATAATGGTGTTATGTTGATGAAAATTTTATTTGGATGAATGTGGTTTGTTTACCACTTAGTAGAGTATAATATTAAAATCTCTCATCTTCTGTATGTGAGTATGTCACAAAAGAATGTGAAATTCAACCCCAAATCAAGGACGCTCAGGAAGTGTTCTTGGTGGCTTTCAAATACCTTTCTTCAGAAATTTCAAAAACATACTTGATGTATTATCTCATTGTGAAATCAACTAAGCTCTTTAAAGAAAAAGAAAAGCAAAGATATCCTAAAACTTTTAAAATACTGATTGTACGTTACTTCCATGTGATATGACTTTATTATCAGTAATGTTTACAATTGGAGATGTGTTAATTTATGAAGAATATCACTTAATGTGAGCAATGTAATGTGGCAGCATGGCTCTAATGTCCTAAAGGTATCCTCTGTAAACATTGAAAGGGTAGCAAGCAGCAAAGTGCTTCTTACAGAAAGAAGGTAACAGAGTAATTTGGTTGTAATGTCATTTGAGTCCTTCAAAAAGCATTTATTTATTTATTTATTTATTTATTTATTTATTTATTTATTTATTTATTTTCTTTCTGTATTGAGGACAGGATATAGAGCATCTATAGGGTCTCACTACACAGATCAGACTTATAGTGATCCTCCTGTTTTCAGCCTCCCAAATGCTGAGATTGCAGGCATGCTCCACCATGCGCAGGCTCAGTTGCCATCTCAGCGTGCCCCAGCGTGGGTATATGCCATTATGAGCCCTCCGGGGATCAAACCCCAGCCACTGCGCTCGGCCTAAGCAGATGCTATAGTCTACTGAAGTATCTAGCTAGCCCTTCAAAAGTATTTTGAAATATTACTTTCAAAAACATTTTTAGAATCATTTTTGGGAGCCACAGGAAGCCAGGAAATTGATCAAGCATATGTTGGTAGGCACTGGGCCTCAGTGCCTAAAGTAAACAAGCTACACCAGTGCTGAGAAAAACATCCTGTCTGGTTCAGCCCAGCTATTATTCACTAAGCAACCTTATGTGATGTGATATAAACTTTGCAAAAATATAAATAAAGGATTGTTTTCGTGTGCATGGAATTAGTCTTGCCCATCAGGCAGACTAGCGACCACCTAGCTCAGCTTTTTGTCTTCTTATCTGTCTTTCTCTTTCCTATCACCATGTCTCCCCAGGTAGAACTATTCGCAGTAAGACCAACGGATCCCTAGATCTTATAAAATGGTGGATTCTATTTAACTTACTATGAAACCCTAGCATTTAATTTGTTCTGTGTAACTTAAGTAATAATAACAGCTGTGTAAGAACAGAGTGCATGTAGGCAGCGACGAGTGCTTGGAAGGTGTGCTGGTCAAAGGTACAGGGCAGTGCGTCCCCAGCAGGCGATGCTTAGGGCGGGATGAGCAAGAAAGTACTGTGGGACCTGCTCAGGTAGGCAGAAGCACAATTCAAGCAGGAAATGCTTTGACCAAGTGTCTCGGTATAGAGACCACAGTATGAAGCAGTGTGGATTGAAGGTGAGCCTGAAGTATGCTTATTAAGACGAGGTCAGGGTGGGAGAGGTGGACAGTGAAGCACCAGCCAGGCTGTGCTTGATGGTTTGAGAAGATGCACCTGTGAAAGCCTAAGGTGGAGGCCAGGCCAAAGGTTGGCTTTTTTTTTTTTTTTTTTTTAGTTATAAGTGACAAATACAAAAAGGTATAAAGACAAAATTATTTTAAATGGCCATGAATTCTATACATTTGATACAACTATTTCCAAACAATTGTTTTGTTTGCTTTCTTCTATCTTTTAATTTTAAGTGGATTGACTGGGGAGATACTGTGGTGGTCTAAGCACCTGCCTGGTAAGCTCAAATATCTGGGTTCAATGTCCCATACTGCATGACATGTGTTGGAACCCCAGGTACACTATACTGGTCCCCAAACTGGTATGCTGGAAGATACCACAGGAAGATCACAAGTCTGAGCTATGTAGGGAGGCCCTATGCTATGTAAAATACAATAATTTTAAAACTTTATGTGAGTCAAACTGATACATAACTTTAAAAAAGTCATGCTATTTTAATTATTATAAATTATATATATATATATATATATATATGTAATCATTCACAATATAAGTTGTATTATAGGACTAGTAATTCAATTGTTGAGTATACCAAATGAATTTTATCTATCTTTTTAAATGGATATTTGTTATGGTTTGTTTGCCCCCTATCCCAAAATCTCGTGCAGTCAATGGGTAAATTCTATAGTTGATGATTAGTTCATGATCCAATGTTGGAATTATGGGTATGAGTACTGGTGGGACTGTGGGAGTAAGAGGTACACCTGAGCATAGCCTGAACCAATATAAGGAAGGGAGAGCAGCTTGACACTGCCTCTACTGTCCCTGCTCCTCTCTGTTGGCTCTTGCTGTGCTGCTGATTTCTACCACCATGAACTGCTGCCCTTGTCCATGTGGCACTCTGCCTGGGCGCTAGCTGAGTATGGACTGAAATCTCCACAAACTATGAACTAAATAAGCCTTTCTTTCCTTGGTATTTTGTCCCAGCAATGAGTGAAAAATAACTAAGGCAGATTTTATTCCTTTTTATGGTTCATATTTTTCCTTATGCAAACAGAGTTATAAACATTCCTTGGACTTCTATTTTTTTCTGTTTATTTCAATTGATAAAATATTTTCCCGGAAAAGAGAGAAAGTAAATGAAGTGTTTATGCTTCTGTCATTATAACATATTGTTTTGAATTCTTCTTTAAGGTTTTTTTTTTTGTTGTTGTTCCTAATTGTTATAAATTTTACTACTCAGTCTATGTGATGCTTTACTTAAAACTGATTTATTTTATCTCAAAGACATTTTTTTTTCAGTACTAGGGATTGAATTTAGGACCCTGAGATTGCCAAGCAAGCACTTATTCTATTGAGCTATCTCCTGGGCCCTCAAATGCATTCTTCAAGTCACAACTATGTATTCATTTTTAATCTTCAAGATG
>PVJA010022666.1:0-33897 GCA_004027025.1 Myocastor coypus | reverse complement strand
GAGTCTAAGGTCAGCCTGGGTTACCTAGTGAGTTCAAGGCCAGCCTGAACTGCATAGTGAGACCCTGTCTCATAAAAACCAAAAATACAAAATGAATTGTCTTCTGTATCTCAATTCAGACAAAAAAATAATTTTAAACTGGACAACAATTATTTTAGCTAAAGAGATAGTAACATCACCCCATAATGTTACTAAGAGAATCGTTGAAATAAAGTTCTATCTTAAGTCTCAAACAAAAAAAAAAAAAAAAAAAAAAAACAATGTGCTGCCTGAATTCTGGAAATACGCCGAAAAAAACAGTTCTTGCCCTGAGGAAGCTTTTCTGCATTTCTACAAATCTGAGTTACTTAATTTGTACTCTAAATGAATCAAGATTTCCTGGGATTTTTCTATCACCTAGGGAGGGAACAACAGAAAAACAGCAGAAAGAACCAGTTTGGTCTTCCGTTCTAGTTCGGAAGAAGCTTGTTTAGAAATGATCTGAGATCTCATAGGCTTTAGGAAAGATAAATCTCCCATATAAGCCATAAAACATGATGACGGTTGTCCCAGTCATGTGTGAGGGCTAGCGGGGCTCCCCTTGACATGTGTGTGACACAAAGCCGTTGTCAGCGGTCTCAGAGGAGTCGCGTAATCATCCCCTGATTGGTCCCTGGCTTGGCTGCTTGCAGGGTCCTGGCTCTGAAAGCGGAAGTTACTTCCTGGGGGTGGGGGAGGGAGAACACAAAGCGTCCAGCACGCTCCTCCTGCGCAGGCCTATTGGGAGTCTATTACTGGGTTTTTTCGTCATTAGAGCTGAGCAACAGATTTGCAAAATAAATATACATCCTCAAACTAGAAAGCAGCTACATCCAGCTGTTCCACGGGCGTAGTCTTTCACTTGAGTATTTATTTGTTTTCTCGTTTTGCCTTTTCACATTTTAAAAGCCTCATATGTATGTAAGGAAAGACAAAGGCCTCTGTTTCACTGCAAATGATGTCAAAGTGTAGCTAACACCCAAAGCAGAGCCTGCACGGGTCAGGGCCTGCACCAGACCCTCATCTGCGCTATCCTAAGGCTCTACCCTAAGGATTAGTCCTCTTGGATGATCGGATGTCTGCCTCAGTAGGGCTCACCAAGCGCCACAGGACTCCGCTCTGGCTGCCCAGCCTTTCTCATTCTTTCCTCCTCCCGCCCCCATCTCAAGTTCCAATCCGGGAGCTGTAGCAGAATGGAGAATTCTTTTAATGAATCTTGCTCTGCAGTGAGTGAAACTTCTCATCTGCCCTTGCAGGAGTTGGAAACTTAATTCTTTCTTCTTTCATTCTTTCTTTCATTCTTTCTTTCTTTCTTTCTTTCTTTCTTTCTTTCTTTCTTCTTTCATTCTTTCTTTCTTTCTTTCTTCCTTTCTCTCTTTCTTTCAACAGGGTCTCATGAAATAATTCAGACTGGTATGAATTTACCATGTACTCCAGACTAGCCCCAAACTCACAGGAATCCTCTTGCCTCAGCCTCCAGAGTGCTGGATCACAGGCATGTCCCATATACCCAACTCATTTACCTGAACAATAAATTAGCTATTTAAAAAGCAATGGAACTTCTTACATTGTGCATTTCAAACTCAAAATCACTCTCACAATAGTCAGGAGATCATGAGGAATGTCTGTAATGTACATAGCTTATTAAGGCTCTCAAAATGTGAATAGCGGAGTTCTGAATCACTAAGCAAGAGGGACTTAAAGATGACAGAGCTCATCAGCTTCATTTACCTAGGAAAGGGATAGAAAAATAGCAGGAGCGTTATGCAAAACATGGAATACACTAAAAGAAAATGAGGATGGTCGTAATTATTTTGAGAATTCTTTGATACTTTTTTTTTTTTCTTATGGGATGAAGCAAAGCAGAAAAAAATATGGAAAAAGAAGTTGTGGGCCTTCAGCCTGATTTTATTTTTATTATAATGCTTTTCTAAATATTACCCCACTACAGATGGAGTCTGAATACAAAGCTAAGATGCAGAACCTGAGTTCTGCAGAATCTTGCTGCATTGGATATCACCGCCCTCTTGGTAAAGGAGGTGGGGGTGGGGCTGCGGTAGAATCACCCAAACACCTGGGCTCATCATATTAGGTTCTTGAAGGAAAACTGTAGGGGAACTTGATTCCCCATTTTCAGAGAAATCACCAAACCAGTGGTTTCTTAATCTCTCTGTCTCTGTTGTCTATCTCTCTCTATCTCGTTGTCTCTGTCTCTGTCTCTGTCTCTCTCTCTCTCTCTCTCTTTCTCTCTCTCTCTCATCTCTCTCTCTCCTTGCCTTCAAAGTGAGGCAAATGGACTTGTTTGGAAACACCCAAAGTCAAGTCCTTCATTACAGTTCATACCTCTCAACTGCTAAATTTCCTGCACATCTATATGGATGTTAAGGGTTCCATGAAGTTTATCCTGTAAAGACTCACACAGGGAGAGCTTGATCCTGGATGTGACAATGTTTAGAGGTAGGCCTAGAAAGTGATGGGACCAGAGTGCTCACCTTATCAGTGGACTGATCTATTCTGGGATTCATTGGCTCAGTGGGTTGTTAGGAAGTGGGGCCTCATTAGCAGAGGTCTCTGTTATTATCCCTTTGGGAGACATTTTCCTTCTTGGGCTTTTCCCTCTCCCTGTATTTCCTAGAGGCTAAGTGACCAGGAGCTCCTCTACCATGCTGCAGACAGCTAAGCAGGCACTGGATTCTTAACCTGAAAGCTGTAAACTTCTGCACTAAGTCCCAGCAATGAAAATCTGATGAATGCAGTGGGACAGGATATGAAATGGTCCCTTGACACTATTACTTTTATAGTTGAAATGCGTTTATGTCCCACAAGTGTTATGATAAGTGGTACCAATGATTGTAGGGAATTACGACACTTGAGCACTGTGTGTGTGTGTGTGTGTGTGTGTGCCCACGTCTGGGGGTCCACATTAGGAGAGGAGGTGTCAGAATATGTAAGATCTTTAAACTATTCACAATGGAAAATTTGAAGGTTCTAAGACATTTCTCAGAGAGGGGAAATAAGGTAAGGACATAGTAAGAGTAGTCAGACATGGGACAGTGCCTCACAGATGAGGCTTTATGTATGTTTATTTCACCCTAGAAACAGAAGGCAGCAGAAAGGCTCAAGGGCAGACAGAGCCCTTTTGAGTCTTTACTGGATGCTTCACCTGGAGCTCCTCAGTTGCACATTGCATTTCCTTGGTGTCATTAGAGGCACCAAACCCAGACTGGGATTCTTTGGGATTAAAAGAATGTCAGACCACACCTCAAAGGCCTAAGGTTAACTGAAATAGCGAATATATATTTAAATAATATGGAAATATCCAAGAAAGAAGAGAAAGGGTCCAGAGGAGGCTACATCCTGTCGTGTGGCACAACGGACTGACAAGCTGAGAAGACAGGCGAAGGCAGTCACCATGTCAGAAAGGACTTTCTGAATAAGATCAACCATGTTCAGCATTATACACCACAAATCAGCCAGGTGTCACTAAAAAGGGTTTGTTCCATTATTATTATTATTATTATTATTATTATTATTGTTATTGTTATTGTTATTGTTGTTGTTGTTGTTGTTATTACTTATTTTAGTTGAGACAAGTGATGCATTGGCGAGGCACGCCAGCCCAAAGCACATAATTCCTAGGAGTTTATCACATGTCCCAAACCTCATAACTTTTCAGTATTCCATAATATTTCAAAAATATTTCAAAAAGCTTTCCAAAAATAATGACTTAGGCATCTGTTCTATTAATCATTGATCTTCTATGCTTGATAAATTCTTGTGACCCTTTTGCTCTTTGATCTGATAATGTAGTGATACAACTGGGGACCAGAAGCCATAAGAGTGGACAGTTGATAGCTATTTCATGTTGGATGTCTTTAAACTAAACCAGTCCCTCTGTAACTATGGTCAGGACCACCTTGTTTATTATTTAGGTTTTATTTCAATTCTTAGCTTCTCAAGAAACCTTTCCAAAGCAGGCTGGACACCTCTCCATCTTTCAGTTGTTCTTTCACAAAAAACCTATATTAGTTTACAAAGGTTATCATAACAAATTATTAATCTCAACATGAATTTACACAACCAAAGTTTGCTTCCTCCATTCTACAGGCTAGAAATCCAAGATGCCAGTGGGGCAAAGCTGCTTCCTTTCAAGGACAGTCTGTCAGCTTGTCAGGAGTCATCTACCTGCTGTTTCTTCACATGGCCTTCCTTGGGTGCAGGACTTTATCCCAGAATCCTCTTCTCATGAGGATATTAGGTGTATCGAACTTTACTTTAATAGCATTTCTAGTGCCCTATCTCTATATACAACTACACATAGGGTCTAGAATGTTAGGATTCAACATGGAAATTTTTCAGGGACACAATTCATCTTCTCTCATTATATGTGCACAGAACTGGTTTCACAATGCCCATGTCACTCAAGAATATAAATGCCAGAGGAACAAAAGCACCATCTTCCTGGCCTACCTGTACACATCCAAGGACTAATGTCTCACTTACCACTGATTCTCCATGACTATTTGTCAAACATAAGCATATTGTCTGAATAAATGAACTAAGGAACTGATGTCCCAAATATTTCTGTAAAGTAGAATCTTAACAATGACAAAGACTTAGTAGTGACAGTAATTATATACCCTAGAAGATATTCATCCCTGAAATGAGGGAACGAGATAGTCTTAGGAGGGTTCTTAATTAAATATAGAACAATCTGTGGTTCGATCCCCGGCACCACATGCTGCGCCAGCCCTGTCCTCGGGGCAGGCTGAGCTGGCCATAAAAGTGAGTGAATAAACAAAGGTTCTGAAACAAGAAAAAATAAATAAATAATTGGGGCCCGGCAGGATGGCTCAGTGGTCTAAAGCGCCTGCTTGGGGAAGCTTGGGCAGCTTCAGGGACCGCGATTCTATCCCTGGCACCACATGCTGTGCCAGCCCTGCCCTCGGGGCGAGCTGAGCCGGCTATAAAAAAAATGAGTGAATAAACAAAGGTTCTGAAACAAGAAATAAATAAATAAATATAGAACAATGGAGCTCAGAGAGAAGAGAAGGTGGTCCAGAGAGCTGTGTCATGGAGGGTGAGTCCTCACACATGCGGGGTGCCAGATGGTTACAGGGGACAGCCCTACAATTAATAACTCTTCTTTAAATATTGACCGTTTTCTCAATAAGACATTTGTAACTAGCCACCATCTGCACATGAGGCAAACATGATGGGCTTATGAACCTCAGCCACTGCTTCAATTAAGTCATCATTAACGACTGTTTAGATAAGATAATGTTAATGGGAAAGTCATCTCTTTAGCAAGGGCAAATAAGCAGATATCCTTGGAGGTCTGACTGTGATACCCAGCTGTCTGTTTGAGTGCAGAGTTCAAGTTTTGGAAGATAGAAATGAGGAAGCATGCTCTTTCATGAGAAGCTGAAATGAAATTGTTCTGACCTCAAGACATCAAGGAAGCCATGACTATAGCTCAGTGGCACAAGTGCCTGCTCAGCAAGTGCAAGATCCTGAGTTCAGTTTCCAATACAGTTGGGATGACAATGGGAAATTTTATTTCTCAACTCATTCTTGGCTGTCCACCTTGTACTTGAAAGAAGTGAAGGAGATGGATTTCTACTCTTATAGCCTACTATTCAAACTCGCTATCACTTCCCCTGCAATTTCATAGCTTCCACCTTGACAAGTATCTCATAGAAATTGCTTGGCTTCGCTGTAATTCTGGAAGTTTCTGAAGTGTGCTCCCTGGGCTGGTGCTGCGATCCAGGCTCAGATGGAGGCTGCTCACCGGCGGCTTATGGGCACTACTGCAAGGAACCCTCCACAGTACTGGCATTTCTGTGAGGCCAGGAACACAATCACGAGGCACAGGTCAGAGCAGTGAGGTGGGTGAGGACCTAAGGATTCTTGTGATGGAGTAGCACAGCTTTATTCTATAGAGCAAATAGGAATTGACCGTACAGAGAGGGAAAGGATGCTCTATGCAGAGAAGGGAAACAGAAAGAGAGGACAAGGTGTGCAGTGCCACAGGGACTTAGGATGCCTGTGACACAGAGGACAAGGAGGAAAAGCAAAAAAGGAGACAGAATTTTGAAGACACAAGGGTCTGTGATGCCTCATGAAGGAGTAAGGGGATATCTCCCTGGAGTTGAACTTAATTTTTAGCTAAGAGATAGAGAGACAGCTTATGATCATACTAGAAAGAATGTCCTCATGATCCACCTTAAATATGTCTATCGGATCAGCTTAGACGAGAGACGCGCGGTCCTCCACTTTATATACTGCTCAGGAGTTTCTGACATCCAAGTTATCTTGCAATATGATCCAGGCCTCAACAGCTAGGAAAGCTTTAGCCTGTGATTTATGGGCACTGCAAGGGAGAGCGTCTCGCTGCTGCCACATGACAGAGGCTATCGGCTGGCCTGAGGCTCCATCAGTCAGGGGACATGTGCAAAGAGTGGGAGGCTGCCTTGTTGACTCCAAGGAAGACATCGAAACCTGACTTAGACTCTAAACCCCAGCAACTTGTCCTCCCACCGGGGAGAGGAGACTTGCATAGACAAATTCTTAATTATTATTGCAAGGTAGTAAATAAGATGATCTGAACCAGCAGACCAGATGGTGACTGTTGTATCATGTTAGAAGGAGAAATTGTTATGGACTGGTCTAGTGAAGGAAAGCCCATTTCATCAATTTCCTGGCTTAGCTTATTCACTGACTCATTCAATCAATCAATGAACCCTTTCAATGTGCTCTGTGTTATGTTAAGTGACATTGATGGAAAATCAGAGTCTGTGCTCTCTGTCCATACACGTTAGGAGGTGACACATTAGGACAACCCTGGACTCTGGAGGACAGGAGATGGGTGTAGATACTAGTGGGGTGGGGCTGGCTCAGCATGTGGTGCTGGGGATGGAAGGGTGTGGATACTAGTGGAACAAAAGGGGGACAATAGAAGTGGGAGCAGGGTCGACCTGCAACACGAAGGAGTGGGGCTGTTTGCTTGGGGCCAGGGAATCACTGCTCTAGGCAGAGTAGGGGAACCAAACTGGGATCCAAGAAAATAGGATGGAGAGGGCAGATAGAAACTTGGGTACAAAAGGAGTAGGTTGTCAACTAAGCAGGGTTGTGTCATCCTCTGCTTCCACAGCCTGCCCTACTCTTATTTCCTGTGAAGAAATCTTGCGTCGTAAAGAGTCCAGCCTAGTGAGGTGCCATGCTCCAAAAAGGCAGGGGCAGCACAACGGGCAAAGTGAGGATCTACTGCACTGCTGCAGCAGGTTTTTCTCCTGGAGACACAGGACAAGGAGCCTCATCCTTCTAGGACTCAGCTGTGCCCCTGCTGGAACTGGCTCAGTGGGCCGGTGGCCAAAGGTCAGAACCTGAACCAGGAGGAGCTTTGCCTCTTATGCAGTTTTTGTACTGTGTCTCCTTTAAGTGATGACATCCTATCCTATGGCACCCTGATCAGGTATAATCTTCATCACAGAGCCACACATCTAAAAACAATGCCCTGCCACCTTTCTTTGTTCTGAGAAGACTCTCACTGCCCTCCTTTTACACGAGCCCCTGCCACACTGTAAGGAGTAGCATAAAAGCAGGAGAGACCATTTGCTAGAAAGTGTGAATTTAGTCAACAGTGTATCAGGGGTGGCTAATACAACTTGATAATTAATATCTGGAAAAAAACGGTATCCAAGAACACTGTAGCTCCGTTGCTAAATTGTAGCAATATGGTTCTGATAATTGCACTATGCTCTTTTACAATGTGACTGACATTTTAGGATGACTTTATTCAATTATTTATATTTTCTCTCCTTTGTTCTCAAAAACAATTTAGACTACCTTTGAGCTGTTCAATGAAGGCCAATTTGGCAGGATGTGGGAGAGCAATTGGGTTTCCTGGGGATGATGAAGCTGAAACTTCTGAGTCAAGGCAGTAGATGCTCTTTTGGTTTCACAGATGAGGAAACACATTTAAAGAGATTCAGAAATCTGTCTTGATTCATAGAAATTGTAAGTAGCAGGGTCTTGAGCAGGGGTGACAGGTAGAGGAGGGCCTTGGGGAAATGCTTGATGGACTATTTCAAAGCGTGCGAGTCAACCCTTCAGGAGCAGTGTTCCGTCTGCATCTCCAGGCCCACTTCCGCAGTAGGAAAGAGTCCTATCCCTGAGGCTTACCGAGACCTAAGGCCTGGGTGCCACCTGGGTGCAGAGGGCCATGAGCAAGTGGCAGCACAGATTAGGATGTTGCCTAACTTTCTTCAAAGAATAGAGACCCAAAAATAGGTGAAAACTCATGTGCAGAGATCTACTTGTTAACAACTTGGCTGCAGAAAGAAAGGAGGCAGGGAGCCAGCTCAGGAGCGTACAGCACAGCTCCTCAAACTAAGAGCATTCCTGTAGCCCAGTGGGTCTCCTTCATGAATGAAGAGCTCTGTATTCATGCACCCACTCCACCGTCATACTCCTCCTCAGAATACTGTTGACAGCATCTGGTCACAGTTTATTTTTTTTTAAAGAATTTTTAATTTAATTTAATTTTTTTCTTGTTTCAGAACCTTTGTTTGTTTATTTATTTATTTTTATGGCTGGTTCAGCCCGCCCTGAGGACAGGGCTGGCGCAGCATGTGGTGCTGGGGATTGAACCGCGGTCCCTGCAGCCGTCTAACCTTTCCTAAGCAGGTGCTTTAGACCACTGAGCCATCCTGCCGGGCCCTGGTCACAGTTTTGTTGTGAGCCTGGGGGCTTCTCCTGGCCTTTAAGGATGATCTGTGTTCAAACAGGAAGAATACCACAGAGCATCCCAGCCTAACAAAGAACCATTCAGAAATACCCAGCACAGGAGCTGGGGAGGTTGCTCAGTGGTCTAAGCGCTTCCTTGGCAAACCCAAGGACCTGGGTTTGATCCCTGGTACTGTATGCCTTGCTAGCCCCACAATGAGCCAGCCACTGAAACCAGGTATGGTGGTGCACACCTGTAATCCCAGCCCTGGAGAGAATAAAACAGAAGGATCAGTCTGAGTCTGAGCTGCATAGTGAGACCTGTACCAAATAAATACATAAATAAATAAATAAATACCCAGCATAAGGCCACAGAAAGCCTCCTTTACTTCCAAATTTAGGGTGTATAAAAAAGACCTAGGCTTTGATAGCACTCCTTAGCTTCTCAGAGTTTCAGTTTCATGAAAACTGAACTATAACATTGCCATAAAGGTTTCTTACTAACATACAAACTATTTTTAAAGACATATTTTCTTGTAATGCCCTTATGCTTTATCTTTAAAAAGCAAAATAATAACCAGCCGGGATTCTAAAGACAGTCTAACTTCAGTATCTAGAAAAATAAAACGTATAATGTTGCTTAATTCTTTTTAGAAGTGACATAGCAAACAGAGGACATGTCCAAATTTTAATGTTAGACTGACTAAAATCACAGTTGCAGATTGGGCATGGAAGTTGCTACTTACACGTGGAATTAGGGCAGAATCTCCTAGATTAAAAGGGAGGGAGAATCTACACCCACACTGACATAAGTACACAGTTGTATATAACAGCATTATTATTAATAGGCCAACAAGAAAGCCGCCCAAATCTCTAGCAATAGCGAATAGATAAAAAAAAAAAAAAAAAGAAAAAAAGTAGCATATCCATTCTATGGTGTATTATTCAGTCAGAAAATGTACTGGTGAGTGTTACATGGATCCATCTTCAAAAGTTATCCTAAGCCAAGGAGTCACAAATGTCCTGCATTGTGTCCTTGTGAAGAAGGCAAATTCATAGAAGCAGCAGGTAGAACAGTGGTTGAGCAGAACTGTGGCTATAGAGATAGAAACAGACATTGTTTGATTTTAGGGATGACAAGATATTTTAAAATTGATTACCGTGATTGTTACATAGACCAGAATGAATTAAAAATCACTGATTTGTGCATGGTAATTAAATAAAATATATGGTATATATCTTGATAAAGCTTTTAAGGAATAAAAAGAAATGCAATGTTAAAACCAACAGCAGAAAATAGCTTTGCACAGATATCCATATCTCAGTGGGACTTCAGCACAGGGGATGGCTAGTTTTGTACTGAGAGGGTGGAAAGAACTTTGGGAAGGTATCAGATGCCTCCCCTCTCAGTAACAGCATGGTGTTGGAGAGAAGCTCAGATCTCCTGAGTTACAGTCTGCATTTAAGACAACAGAATTTTCCTTGCAAATTATGATGACAATTAGAAATGACACATTTAAAGTTCCCAACACAGGGGCTGGCAAGATAGCTCAGCACTCCTTACATGGTGAATGGACTTTACCATCTCCATGTTCCTCTTGCCTGTCCCTGGACCAATGACCGAGCATGCAGTCAGAAAACATTTGCTGAGGGCTGACAAGATAGCTCAGAACCTGTTTAGGCAAGCTTAGGCAAGTACAGGGACCATAGTTCTATCCCAAGCACCACATGCCACACCAGCCCCGCACCTAGGATGGGATGAGCTGGCCACAAAAACATAAATAAATAAATAAACAAGCAAGCAAACAAACAAACAAATAAATAAATAAAAGTTCCTGGCACATTATAGGCATTTGATACTGTTAGTGTGTATTATTAGCAATCTTTATAGTAGGCCTTGTTTCAAGAATTCGTTTGCAAGTATGGAAACTGCCTTTTTGCCCCCTTCTTCAAGGGGAAAGCCCTGCACATGTTGGTTTCCTCAGTTGGTGTATGGCAGCCTATCTATCTTGCTGTGAGAAACCTTCTGTACTGATGCTCCCTGCTGAATATGCGGGCTTGGGAGAACAGCTAGGGTAACCAGGAAAGGACAACCACTTGTGCTGTATTTTATGTCAACTGAAACAATCTCTCAGGTTTTCTTTTATGTTAGCAATGACAATCATTTAGATTTTCTTTTTAGCAGCTTCGAGAATTCCAGTGTTTGCTTGGAAAGGCCCCAACATAATGTGTGATCCTGTTGTCCTGTATCACGTTACTGCTTTCTGCTTGAGACCCCATACACTCATTGGGCATGCATGGCCACTGCAGGATATCTGAGACATTCCTGGACACTATTCTTGTTCACAAATACATTGTGATCCTTGCCATGAACATAGTGCATTTATTCAACTATCTGGCTGGTTCTGGAAATCTGACAGTCTTAAATCTTTGTTGCTGTAAATAATGATGCCATGATGTACCCTTACTCTACATATATATAGCTTGGCCGCAGCTTTGGCTATTTACTGTTAATTCTCTAGAGTAAGATATCATGAGACATGAACCATGACATTTATGAGATTTTTTTTCCTAGCTAAGGGAGAATGTATACATGTCTGCTGCCCCTTGGAATATGTGAAATCGTCTGTTTTTCTCAGAATTACTAATGTTGTGGAATGTGATCGCTTTTCCACTCCTGAAAAGGCTGGTCACTGCCATCACTACAAGGGAAGAAGATGAACCAGAGAAAGGCATGGCACACTTATGAAATGTAACTTGGAGTACCACGGGGCTTTCAGAAAGGAAGACCCAAAGACCTGGAAGAAGGTGCTTTTATGCTTCAGTTGGACAAAGAACAGACAGAGATGTAGAAATGTGATTGGACCCAAGCCTGTTACCATTGTAAGACCCAATAGCAGCAGGCCGAGCAGGGAGTATCTGTCTGTTCAGATTCTTCTGAGACTCTGCACAGCCACCTTTCTGCTCACCTACTAGTCAGGGCCCACTGTAGTGAGGGGCTCCAAAGGAGGAGGGAGAGAGTCCTTTGTATTTGGGTAAGGGATTCGTTTTGGGAAAGAAAGTGTTACTGTTCCTAAGACCCCCCTGGAGGAAGAGGGATTCTGAATTTTTATGATTCTGTGGATGAGAGGACATTTGGAGGGCAGAATGTTTTCAGAGAAGCTGTCTTCAGGGACCCTCCCCATTCTGGGGGGGATTGTTCTGTGAGCCCAAATAAGTATAATCAGTCTTTATTCTTTGTCTGTCTGGGAGATGAACACAAAATCCCTTTTCAACTTTAGAGATTTATGTTTCTGACCATCCAAATTTCTTCCAGAACCCAAATCAGATTGTTTAAGCCTTAGACCCCCAAATGTGTGTGTGCTTAGTGACCTGGCATAGCCCTAAATCTCCCACCCCAAAGGCATCACCACCCACGTGCACCTCACCTCAGGCTTCTTGCTTTCCTGTTTTCCTCACTGAAATATTCTGTTTTTCAATGCTGTATATCATGAGAAGGTTTGGAAGGAAAGCAACCTGATAGAATTGATTCTCTCTAATTTGTGCAAAACTAATAGCCCTTCAACCTGTACTTTTTAATGAGTCTTCTTAATAATCAAGGCTTAGGGAACCTCTAGGGGTGTAATTTTGGGTCTATTAACAGAAGGAAGTGAGAAAAAAATTCCCAAGCAGAATAGCACGATCTTTAGAGGGCAACAGGCCATTTCGCTTACTTGGGAATCGGTTCCAGATTCATCTCCCTCCACTAGTTAATGTTTCTTTTCTAGCTGATTTCCTTTCCCTTCCAGTGTCTTTAATGGAGACGTGTTCAACCCAGCTGTACAGAATCTTGGTGCCTTCTAATTCCTGGGGCAACCACCAGACATCCGACTTCACCTCATGTGGCGCTCAAGGACCTGTACTTTCAAAATAATCTCTGGCGATTCCTGCTTGTAAAATGGTTGTGAAAACACCACCTACTTCCTCAGAGAGCTGAGGTTTTCACACAGCTTCCGGCTGTAGGGAATGTGGACCATGTAGCAAAGGCATCATCTGAGAGGAAAAACAGATGAAGCAAAACAAAACAAAATAAAACAATGCAAAAGCCCAACTCAGAGAGCTGTCAATCATTGATATCTTTAAAGGGAGATAGGAAAGGGCAAGGATAGGACCAAAAACAAGAGGCGAGCTGACATACTGCTGCTCTCCTGACATCCACTGAGTAAGTACCTGTTCTGAAGAAAGTTTCATCTGTAAATGACTGAATGTTCAGCCACCAATAACAGATCACTCCTTGCAACTTTCTGTCTCCTGTGTCTGGTAGGGCACTTGTCCTTCAGAGAACATTTTGACCATATAGGCTGAACTAATCACTCACTCACACCCTTCCAGTCCCAACATCCTATATCTTACTTTCAAATGCAATCTTATGTTTTATGCAGATATATTCAAATAACTATGCAAATAAAAGCAAAAAAAAGAAAGACCTATAGTTAGTTTGCCCCTAAATGCTCCCAACATAAATCAAATATTCATCACTAAGAAACACCTGACAGAGGCTCTACCTCATTAACAGAGTCACTTGGCCCCTTCCTCAGAGAGCTGCCTTTGGAAGAAACTGGGTCCACCAGGCTGAGCAGCTTGTGGGGCCTCCACTCCACCCCAAACAGATGTTCAAGGCTGCAGCAAGCTGGAAGGCACACACCTGCATCTGGGCTGCTCTGGCATATGGGGCACAGATGACCTGGTGCAGTTACAGTGCCCATGCTTGTGGTGCCTACACTTGCCTGGGCAGCTTTTCCAGCCAGGTGGAAGTTCAGGGCAATGAGCTCTGCTCCTTCCACTCAGCCTATGGCCTATGCTCTAACTGGGAAGGCTTCCATTCCATCAAGCTTCTCCTCAGGCCTGGTTCCCAAGGGCTTTGGCTTCTTTCACCTCTTGAACTAGCTCCTATCCATTTCAGACTGTTTTCTCAACTCTGCCATTATGTTGAGTGAGAGCCTGGGCCAGCTCTGCCTCTGGCCTTGGCCACGCTCCACTCTATCTCCTCAGCAGACAGACAGTGCTTGAATATGCACCTTCCATCTGGTCATTATGCTGAAGAGCCCCTCATAGCCCCCCCCCATATAATAACACTGCTTTTAGTCCCTAGCTATGCATTGGAGTTCCCCAAGGAGCTATGGGAAACAGTGCAGGTGCTCAAGACCCTGAAATGCTGAGGGACCTGTTTTGCTCAATGTGTTCTCTAGAATCATTTGTCAGGGATTCTGCTAAGACCGTCATGGCTGGGGTGTGGGGCTCCTGCAGGCTGCAGCATCTTCTGGTCTGCCCTGCCTGCACTTTGAGACACTTGTTTCTTTCTTTCTTTTCTTTCCATCTGTTTTTATTGCATTTAATAATAAATAACAATGTGGCAGTTTCAAAACACATTCGTAGTACATTTCCAGTATTTTATACAATGCATATTGCTGTCCTCCTAGTAGTTACACAGAACACAGGGTGTAGGTGTGATAATTTTCCTAATCATATTGGTACAAAAACATTTCTTCTCATTGAACTCAGAGAAAGTATTTGTACACATAATCCAATGTTCCATTATCACAGTGGGTTATTAAACTGGCAATGATAGAAGCTGTTGATTTAAACTTTTTATAGGTCAACATTCTACTCTAGCTTTACATTTTGTTGCCTGCAGTTAAACTTTTCTACTGGGTGGTTAAGGGCAAGTTAAAGCAAGAACTGTGTAACAAAACATATGACTTTTGTATCTCCCAAGGTCAGTCAGACTCCCTCAGGGTTAACTTTGAAACCATGTACAGTGCTTTGTAGAACTGTTGTCAGCGTCAGCCATCTGAATGAGTCACGGCCATTGCTTGCCCAATTTGCTCTCTATGAAAGCCCAAGAGAATATTTTCTCTCTAGGTGACTCTTCCTAGATACATGTATATTTTCAATCCCTATCCTTTGTAGCACCATAATCTCTTTGAACAGAAAATTTGGGAAACCACTGAGTTATAGGATGTTACAGCACAAATTCTCTTATGTCCTGAGTCCTCACTGACCTTGAAGGGCTAGGGCCAAGATATTGGCTATCCCTGTAGCACTTCTTTTTTTTTTTTTTTTTTTCCAATTTTTGCTCTATAGACCCTTGTTTCTCTATCCAGCACCTCCAGCCCCTTGCTCTTGCTCCGAGTTACAAACTATGGCTCATTTTCAAAACTTCCCCTCTCTGGAAGTCATTACTTCCATGAGACATACTTGGGATCCCCATGTTGTGTGTTATCTGTTGGGGCTGACAGACTGGGTTTATACAGCCTTAGAGGTATCCCTGAGATTAGTCTGGCTCCATGTGAGCCCCTAAGCCACCAAAACTTCTAACATTTACTCAGGACTGCAAAGAGGCTAAGAAATGTACATAACTAATTTGGTGTAAACAAGCTGCTATTTACATCTCTCTGGCATTCATCAAGCTCTTAAGTTTACATATCACTAGGTGGTAACCTGCCAGGTAAAGGAACAAGAAACAGATTGGTCTGCGTCCAGGAATCTCCAGCTGGCTGGAATCACAAGGAGCCAGTTTCCTTAGGCTCTGTTCTGTGTTCGTTCTCCCTTGGGACTATAAGCTTCTGACTCATATCGCTGCATTCCCTCAATGAACTGAACCTCTTTCATGCCCATCCACATTTTCACCCATAACCACAACTACCTTTTCAGTGATGATGATGATGATGATGATGATGATTGTTATGGTTTGTATCTAGTTGTTCCCCAAAGCCTCATGCAATTATGGGGAGGGACTTCTAGAGTATGAGACTTGGTTCATGATCCACTGGCATTATGTGTTTTAGTACTGATGAAATTATGTGTCTAAGTATTGCTGGGATTATATGTGTGGCCTGAGGAAGAGAGCCTGATGTAACGTAGAGACAGAGAGACAGACTCTCTCTGTTTCGTCTGTTATCCTGGTTGATTGGTTGGCTCTGTTGCCATTTTGTTGCTGTCTCGTTGCCATGAATTGGATGCTCTCTGCCATGTGTCAGTCTGCTTTGGAGCTGGCCAAGTATCAACTGAAACCTCCAGTAACTGTGAGCTAAATAAACCTTTCCTTCCTTCATTTCAGGTGTTCGCTATTGGTCTCAGCAATGAGAGAAAAGTAACTAAGTCAGAATTTGGTACTAGGAGTGAGGTTGTTGCTATGACTAACCAGACCATGTCGATTACAAGTTTTTGGAAATGGCTTATGGGAAGAGATAGGAGAGGTTCCAAAATGTTGCCTACTTACAAGGAGCTGGATAACTTCAGCTGGATAAACTTTGGCTGTATGGTAGGAGAGATTCTGGTTAGAGCTTAGACCAGAAGACTGGCTTGAAGCCTGGCTATAAAGAATGGCTTATGAGCAGAGATTGGAAAGGTTTGAAGAGGTCGTCTACTTGTGAAGAGCTAGAAAAGCTTTAGCTGTTCCGTAAGGGAGATTCTGGTCAAAACTCAGAGCAGAAGACTGATAGAAGACCTGTGTATGAAGACCAGGTTGGGGAGGTTTCTGCTGGACAAAAGGACAACATTCATTTTTGGACTCCAGATGATTTGTGTTACGGTTTGGCTGAAAGTCTGTCAGAATTTTGCTCATCCCCAGAGACTTTGTCTATGATTGAGATTAAGCATGGTGGAATGATTAACCTTCCAAGGGATATTTCAAAGCAGTGAAATACTGGGGTGGTGGCATGGTTGTTATTAGCAGCTTTTGGCCAGGTTTATTTTGAAAATCAAGAGCAAAGAGCAGGATGATTTAAAATGTGAGTTTGATCAGTAAGGAAACACCAGGAAAGCTGTGGATTGCAAAGATGGAGCTAAAAGGATCTCCATTGTTGGGAAGGAACCAGAGAATCAAAAAGATGGCCTGAAGGCATCACAGGGGTGGCAGCTCTACATCCTTTGCAGCCACAGAATTTCAAAGGAGAGAGGCTTTGCCTTGAGAAGAAAGCCGCAGAGACCCAAGTACCAGAATGGCAGCAGTAGCCAAACCAGCTTCCAAAATAGTATTGGCATGGAGAATTTGTTTCTTAGAATCAGGCTCAAAGTGCTCATCAATCCAGGCACTTGATCCCTACAACCAAGAGAGAAGGAAGGGTGGTTACTGCTCCACCGGGCAGGAAATCTTGGTATCATTCATGTGACATTGGTTTTAGGTGCGTTCAGAACACAGGAGTTATGAGGTTAAGAAGGCTTCGACCTCAGTTTCACAAGAAAGCCTGGAAGGCAAGGCAATGTGCCCCTGAGAGGGTGGTGTGTGAAGCAGAGAGTGAGAAGCCAATTCAGAGGAAACCCCAGAAGTTTGGAAAAGCCAGGAACATGGATCATCTAAGGGAAACTGCAAAAAATGAGCAAGGCAAGCTTAAAAGAGAAACCATCGGAGCTACAACCAAGAGTGGCCTAGGGGCGGAGCTATGTGGGGCTCACAACTCAGTGCAGACTGTTTTGCATGCTTCAGTTGAAACCATGGTATTTAATGTTTGCCATGCTGGATTTTAGACTTCTGTTTGTCCCAGTGTTTTGTGTTTGCCTGTTGTTTACAACTTTTTGGATTGGTAATGTTTATCTTGCGCCTTTAAATGTTGGATGTGTTTAACTTTTCTTGTTGGATGTATTTAACTTTGTACAGGAGTTCACAGTGAAGAGTTTGCCTTGGATCCTAGAGGAGACTTGGGAGTTGCACTTTTCAGCAATGCTGAAACTGTTAGGACTTTGGCAACTCTTCGAGATGTATTAAAAGGTCTTTTGTACAAAGGAACATGCATGAGACTTTTGGGGTCTAGGGGAAGAATGTTATGGTTTATGTCTAATTGTCCATCCAAAGACTCAGGCCATCATGGGGTGGGGACCTCTAGAGTTTGAGACTTGAGTCATGATCCACTGGGATTAGATTATGGGTCTGAGTGCTACTGGGATTACAGATGTGACCTGAGGCAGAGAGCCTGATGTAACAGAAAGAGAGACAGAGAGACAGACTTTCTCTCTTTCTCTCTGTTACCCCAGTTGGTTGGTTGCCTCTGTTGCCCTTTCATTGCTGTATTACCACCATGAACTGGATGCCCTCTGCCATGTGCTAGTCTGCTTTGCAGCTGGTCAAGTATTGACTGAAACCTCCAGTAACTGTGAGCTTAATAAACCTTTCCTTCCTTCATTTTGGGTGTCGGGTATTGGTCTCAGCAGGGAGAGAAGAGGAACTAAGACAATGATGATGACTGGCTTGCTTCTCTGTCACATTAGCCTGAACATGAAGAACAGTAATTTAATCCTTCTACCTGTATTTCACCTATTGAACTGTATGCTCCCCCAGGATGGGGACCACGTGTTGATATTCACACTTCTCTGTCCCAGGGACCACTTGGCACTTCCTGTTCTGTGATTTGAGTTAGTTAACAGGAGTGCTTGCTTCTGATTGAGCTGAGCTGTTCTGAAGGCCTTCCTGTATCAGTCTCCAAAAGCATGTTTAAGAGAGAGTGGTGTGGTGTCCTATTCTATGAGGTGAGATAGCCAAGGCAGAGAGAAAGTCACAGGTCTGTGACTGTCGCCCTAGGTAGCAGCCCGTGGCCCTCTGCTCTTGATATGGAAGGATCGTCGTGTTCAGATCAGCTAATAAGCCTGTTTCCTTCTGGCAAGAACTCCATGCCAGCAACATGCAATAGATGATACTGTGTTCTTCAGAAGAAGTAGTCAAAACCTCTTGATCAGATCCCAATGTGGCTTCCCCAGACAGGAGGTCGGCAGTGTAGCATGGAGTTTGACAGGAGAAATCTGGGACAAACAGACAGGAAGAAATGTAAAGAAGTTTAGGTATTTTAGCACCCCATAAGCCTTCACAATGTTCTAGCACTTTCCCTCCAGATATCCTCTGATCACCATAGGTATGGCAGCATGGACAGGTGAGACATCAGAATTTAGTGCAGGTCGGTAAGTATGTCATGCCATGTAATCAGTTGTGGAAAGAAGTCTGAATTGAGCCCCTCTGCATTGTCACTGAATATAGGACTCTCTGCTTGGATGTCCAAAGAGTCCAGCTTTCTTCATTGACTTTAGAAAGAGTTTACCAGGCTAGAATGTAATTTAGCAGTTGAGCATTTACTTTCCATGTGTGAGGCCTAGGATTTGTCACACCAAATAAAAAGGCTATGTACTAAAAATTAGTTACAAGTCACTTGTCTAAAAGACTGAAAAACTACAATGCCCGTAAGTTCACCAACCAAGTGCTGCTTCCATTTCGAAGTGTTCTCATTTTATACATTTGAGTTTAACCCAAATATATCAGAAATTGTTTAGTCACTTAAAGAAGCAAAAAAGGGCAAAAAGGAGACCTGAACTAACTAGGTGGAAGTGGAAGAAGCAGGCCCTCCTGAGGCAGCTGGGGGCATTGGTTTGTGCGAAGCGAGACAAGAGTCTGGTCTGAGAACAGCACTGACCACAGAGGCTGCGACATCATCCCCCCCCCAGCCCTCCTCCCCCTGCAGACCCAGCCCATCAATCATCCCACGCTTGCCCTTCCTGTTTCTCTTGCAGGCAGCAGCTTGAATGATGGCTTGTGGCATTCGGTTAGCATCAATGCCAGAAGGAACCGCATCACTCTCACTCTGGATAACGAGGCAGCATCCCCCACTCAGGACACCACTCGGGTTCAGATTTATTCTGGAAGTAACTACTACTTCGGAGGTAAATTCTCCAGCCTTGGAAATTGAAAATAAAGATGGGGCACGGGGAGCTGGGGGCCAGTTACTTCACCATAATGACTCTGGCTTTGTCAATTAGGCTGTTCTCCCAACACGCATACAAACATACATACTCAAGCTCAAAATAGTGAGAAGCAAAATCTCTCACAGCTGTGCAAATATGAATTATCTAGGCCAGTGCTGAGGGAGAGAAGCACTTCAGCTATAAGAGCGGTTGTTTCATAACTAGTGCAGAGGAGCTTCTGTAGCTGTGCCAAGCTCTGGGATCACATTGGAAATGTGATGCTCAGCTGAAAAGCGAGACAACGTGAATAGAGAGTACGAAGCTTCCACGGGGGCGTAGGGGGAGGGAGCTCAGGTGAGAAGTGACGACAGACTACCCAGGGTCTCAGTCACTCCACGGATGCCTTCTGCTCTGAGCTCCAGTCTTCACATAACTTTTATTCAGTTTTTGCATCTATTTCTTTTATCAGAAAACAGTATCAGTTGAAATTATAGAAACCATCCCAGAAGGAGAGTTATCCCTAGTGCCTGCCTATCCCTGCTGTGTTACCCGTGAGATTCCTCACCAGAAACATGAGAAAATAAGCTCACTCTCAGAACTGCTGGCAGAGTTCAGTGAGCAAAGGATCTCATTGTCTGTGAGGAGAGCTGGAAGCCTCACTCAGTGGTAATGATCCTGACTAGGGTGTGTGAAGCTGCTGGTTCCATCCCCAGAACCACCCCGGCCCACACATGCATGCACACATACACAAACACAGAGAATGGCACTGGTTACAGGGCAGGAAATGAAAACATTGGACTCAATTATTATGGGCATGGGATGAAGTCTGGGTTACAGTTGCCAGTTCTATTTCTATTAGGAAATTGGACAGACATTATTAAATTAGACACTGCAGGCTCTCTATATCTTTCTGTCTGTGTCTGTCTCTATCTGCCTCTCTCTCTTTCTCTCTCGCTAGCTCTTGCTCTTGGTCTAGCTCTCACTCTCGCTTTCTCTCTGAGTTACACAGTAAACATGGGCTCTTGAGCTCTGTTGTCACTTACATCCAAACTCCAGAAGATACCAACAATTTCTTGACTAACAATGAAGTATAGTTAAGACTATAAAATAAAAAAAGGGAGTTTTCCTAAGAGCAGGGAGTACAGTGATGTTCCTGAAAGGAAAGAAACAGTGTGGAATAAAATCCTCGAGGCTGTCCTTTGGTTGAGGACAGGGCCCCAGTCCTTCACCTCAGAGATATCACATTCCCGCAGAGAGAGAACCCGCTCTGGAAGTGTTGTCTGTGGCTTATTTCACTTGGTTATGCTGAAGCTTTGCCACATAGGTAATGATACCATATTTAATAGGTATGACACTGATGCTTGTGATACAAAATAAACTGGACAGCAATTAATAGAGCAGGGATTCAAACACAGACCTGTGTTTTCCAGGACCCACCAATGAAAATAAAGAGATAAAAATAATGTCAAAATAAGTGTTTTTGGGGATCCCCTAAAATGTATGGTAGAGACTACAATTATGTATCTTGCGTACTATTTTAGCAACAGAGAAAGGAGAGTTAGTGTGAATTTATTTCAGGTGAAAATGTGTTTGAGTAATTCTAGTGTAGCAAGCAAGAGATGGGTCAGGAAGGCACAGTGCCTGCCATCATCATTCGAAGAACTGCCTTTGTGGTATGGGGCGGGAGGTCCCGTCTTAGTTTTTATCTTTATTTATTTGTTTGTTTGTTTGTTTGTTTGCTTGCTTGTTTTTGTCTTTTTGAGACAGGGTCTCATTATGCAGTTCAGGCTGGCCTTGAGTTCACTTTTGTAGCCCAGGGTGGTCTGGAACTCACACTGATCCTCCTGCCTCAGCCTCCCAAGTGCTGGGATTACAGGTGTGTGCTACCACACCCAACTTTATTTTATTTTATTTTGTTTTATTTTATTTTTTTACAGGTCCTGTCTTAGGAGTAGACTTCACTGTGATTTGAACAGAGTGTAAACAAATGCCTCACACATAGTCTACACACTTAAGGAATGTAAACAATGAATCTCAGTAATAATAGTCAACTTATATAAATTCTCTCTACAGCTCCAATTAGAAGTTGTACCATCTTTCTTCTTTTTATGGTGTGCCTGTGAGCTGTTAACCAGCTGCTGGGCTTCAGCCCTGCGGTGACTGTCTATTAGAGATGGCTGAAATAATTCCTGGTTATTTATGGGTTATTGCTACGTTTCCAAACTTACATCCCCATATGCTCAGAACCTATTAGCACCATTGGGATGGAGTTTATGAAGAGCACAAGCGCTCCAATGCCTGCAACACTCTACACCTGTCTTAATGAGGAGCTATCAAGCTATGCTAAGTCAGTGTAATATAGTTTTTTTAGAAAAGAGAGCTGTTTAAACAGGTATGGTGTTAACCTTAAAATGGCCTCATTATAATTCCATTACTCTATTCATTGAAATCCATGGCTCTGGGGCTGGGGAGACAGTTCAGGGGCACAAGTGCCTGCCTAGCAAGTGCAAGGTCCTAAGTTTGATCCCTGGTTCTGAAAAGAAAAAAAAAAAAAAAAATTTCATGGCTCTGGCGCTAGACCTGCTGGGCACAGGACTTCAGAAGTGCAGGTATGGTCTTCCATGTACGTTTCTTGGGACCTAAACCCATTAATGATAACAACTATCCAGTCAATTACTCTGCTGCCATTTTTACCCAAAGCATAATTTCCTTTGAAAGTATAATTAGAGTTGAATTGTACATTTCAAGGTATGTTTTCAAGAGAGAGCTAAAACTCTCAAGTGCTTATGACACATGGTGTCCTTGTGATGGATGGAGGGGGTCATGGGAAAGAATGACCAGTAGCTTACCAGGGGCAGTGCAGGAAGAAGGAGGTGAATGGAACAGAACGGGCTTTTGCTTTAGCACACATTGTAGTCTCTTATTAAGTCACTGAGTATTCTGGTTTGTACTATTTCTGTCCCTCCCCTGCAAATGGTAAGATTTACAGCAAAAGTGCTTGCATGCCTATGAATGAGAAAGCACTAGAATAATTAGACCTCAAGGTCTTCTGTCAATAGGTCACCAGAACAATGACTGATCACTTCAGCATTCTTCTTCATCTTTTTTCTCTGTCCCACAGGGTGCCCCGACAATCTCACCGATTCCCAATGTTTAAATCCCATTAAGGCTTTCCAAGGCTGCATGAGGCTCATCTTTATTGATAACCAGCCCAAGGATCTCATTTCAGTTCAGCAAGGTTCCCTGGGGAATTTTAGTGATTTACACATTGATCTGTGTAGCATCAAAGACAGGTAATTATTGTCTTTTCTCCTCTGCTCTCCTACCCCCTTCCCATCCTTGCTGTTCTAAATATGTGTTTCTTTAAGCAAACTTTTAATCCACCAAATTAGCCACATTAGAAATAATTGAGTCACCTAATAGAAAATACTTCTGAAAGGGTTTCAGGCCCAGAGAAAAAATGGTTTAAATTAGTTGAGTCTTCATGTTGACTTGCAGTAAATGGGATATGCAAATTAAATCAAAATACAAATTTGTGAAAGGATTAAAATTTTATGCATAAACAACATTTGATTTCTTTGGAGTTAAGAGTAAAGCAAAAAGGAGGGAGGGATTGCTTTTCTCCTAGATGATTTTATTCTTCTCGGGAGTGTGTATCCTTTCACAAGCACATGAGGTGCCGGCGCCCCAGAAACCCTACAGCCAAACTTTAGAGTGCTTGGCGGCACTGCACAAAGCAGCACTCAGGGCGGCTGCTCTTTGCTATTCCATGGATCCTTTGGCCTTGAGGAGATAAGACTGTGTGGAATCAAGAGTCTGCTTTTTTGCTCTGCCACCCTGAGACATAGCCAAAGCCCATCCTCTCTCTGCATCTGTCCTGGCATCTGGTCCCTCTTACCACGGAAGTTTCTAGATTTAAAAACACACCACAGAAAACCAAAGAGAAGAGAGCCTGAATCCCCAGCAAGATTTTATGCTGTTCCTTCTCTAATGCTGACTTAAAAAAAAAAAAAAAAAAAAAAAAAAAAAAAAAAAAAAAAAAAAAAAAAAAAAAAAAAAAAAAAAAAAAAAAAAAAAAAAAAAAAAAAAAAAAAAGAAAAAAAACTCTGCTCACTTCAGTCAAATATCATTGATGGAGTGGGTGAACCATATGTGCTAAGTGCTTAGCTGTATGCTGATGACAGAGTTGCTCAGCTTACATTTTACCAGTTAATGGCATAGCTACTAAAATGCAGCATGACAGGTGACAGGAAAGTCATCTTTCTTCATTGGCATAATACCTAGGCCCTAGGAATGAGCTCAGCCAGATTTGAGGCTGGGATACTGAGTTCCATCATCGATGTGGACACCTATGAGGGTTTGTCAAGAGGTCAGTGGATGGGGTTTGGCAGAGTACAGCAGTGTGTGGGACATGGAAACAGAAGAGAGCATAGCTTGTGTGTACAAACCTTGAGATTCAAAATACGATTCTTAGCATTGAAACTGTCTCTTATTGGGATGGATTTTTAACTGATGCTGTGTACTAGTTTCATGGGGAATAATCATTGTTTTCAGCAGCTATATAATTAGTGCCATGTCTTACCATTCAACTTATCTTCAGTTCAATCCACTATGCATGTAGGTGGAGGACATGGCTTGAATGTATGAGGGCTCATCAGGAAGAACTGTGTACTCCTGGAATCTGTTTTATGCTGTAGGTGAGGACTGGAAGGAAGTGGTCAGGCTGGCCTACTAGAAGGAATACTCAGGAACAAGGAAGGTGCAGGGTAAAGAGTGACCACAGAAGTGTGAAAAGCAGCAAGTGGCTCTGCTGAACGGCATACACATCAGTTCTGCAGAGCACAAGGTCCCTGGGAGTGGCTGGCTGAATGTGGTGTGACTTTACATGCATGTTTTTGCTAATGTCATGACCTGTGGAACCATCCATAAGCCATGAGAGTTCCTTCCTGACTCTTGTGCTCCTTTTTTTTTTTTTTTTTTTTTCTGTTTGACTAGCTGGAAAAGTGGACAATGAAATGTGTGTATCATGAAAATAGGCTAGTTTAGAAACCTCAGAATTAAAGGTGCCACCTGAGGTCACCCCTCTGGTCTTCAGGGATTGGGAGGGGAAAGAGGCCACTTCGTCGGACAGCACAGCCCTTGCGGAGCTTGGATCAATACAGGGAACATTAACCAATGCAGGCTTTTTATGGGTGCTTTGCTACCTCAATGTCTAATCAGAGAAGCCTTCATTATTTGTGATTACATGAAAGTCATTGCCATCCACCACATCATTACTTTTATGTAATTGTAGACTTGTATAATTATGTTATATACAATTGTGTTTTTGTTAATTGTATAACAGAGAATTGTTTCTAGTTTACTGAGTAAATGGCCATGTTTTTTCTTAATTTGCAGGGCATTTTATCTCTGAGAAGGAAAACCTGTGGCAAAAGGATTTGCTTGAATTACATTGATTGAATTCACATTTTATATTGGTTAGAGAGGAACAAGCACCCGATAGGCAGGTGGTACCTGAGTTTCAAATTTCATATTTAATGTATCAGTCAATGTAAACTTGATTTCAGAGTAAGTGCAAGACTTTGCCTTCGAGCAACTGGGAACTGGGTGAGGTGAGCGGGGAGAAGAGTCGGCCATAGCCTTCCTTGCCTGGACCCCTACATCAGAAGTCTGTGAGGACAGCCTGAGCATTTCTCCCCCTTCCTAACTTCCTTTTCCACCCTTCCTAGTAGCAGGTAGAAAGGTTCCTCTTTACTTTCTTAGGCTTCTTTTCCTTCAAAGCACAACACGATCTGGCCTTGCTACTGCTTTTCTGGCAGACCACTTGCACATTTATGATATCTTAGCACTGGGTACTGTGTAGAGATCAGATCCAGGCAGTCCCGGGTGGTGTTCCTGGAAGAGGAGAAAATGTGCCACAGCCTCAAAAGCATCTTCTCACACGGGCCTCATGCAGACCCCTTTTCTCCGGTGCTGAGACCTACACTGGCTTCTGCATAGTGTGAACTGTTCAGCATTTCTTTGACAGATACTTCTGAGAGATGAAGTATTTTGAACCAGTATCATTCAACAAGGGGTACATGACCTAGTCTCCTGGCCTCTAAAAGAAATCAGGCCAGTGCTGGCCAGGCCACAGTTCTGAATAGTGGAAAGCATTGACTTTAGGCAAGCGTAGAGTATCATGTCTGAGGAAATAGTGGGAGGAGAAGGACTGCGAGCAGAGTGGACTTATGCTGGAGGGCTGCATGGCCTTCTGGAAGTCCTGAGAGAAGATCAGCCACCTAGGGCTAGTGGTATAGTTCAGTGGATTATGCTCTTGCTTAGGGAAGTGCAGGGGCCAGAGTTTGGTTCCTGGCCCAACATGCCATGCCGGTCTGCTCTCGAGCATGCTGAGCTGGTGATGGATTCTGGGTGTGGTGGTGTGTGCCTGTAATCCCAGCACTTAGGAGGTACAAGCAGGAGGATCACTATGAGTCAATAGTGAGACCCTGTGCAAAAAAAAAAAAAAAAAAAAAAAAAATGAGCTGCCACCCCTATGTGCTACAGCTATTCCCCCAGGCTCACAGGCCTTCTACCCTAAGCTCTTGTCTTTCAAGAGTTACGTCTGTTCACTCCCTTGGACTTAAAGAAAGAAAGACATGATTCTCAGCCATCATTGTAAAAAATCAAAAAATCGATTCATTCAGTGAATGCCTGAATGTGGTACCTGTTGGCTAGATAGGCATTGGTTGAGTGAGACAGAATTTTGCATCTTCTTGAATATGATAGGATAGTTGAAGAATTGTGGAAGCCCTGTGGGTACTGTGGCAGTATGACCACCCCCCTTTTCTTTAGGAGAGATAAATTGAGACCTGGGGAGGGAACTCAGCTTTTGCAAGTTCACAGAAAGCTTAAATTGCAGACAAGAACACCATCAGTGCTCCTGCTGCACTAACAGACACTGAGGTACAAATGTCACTGTGTATCTGTGACACAGAATATGTAGTCCTGTCTTCTCTCCACAGCAATTTGTGAGAGTATGTAATATGTATTTTTAGCAAACTTTATGTAACCAAAGTACAGTTCCATTTAAAGGGAGAAGACATTCAAAGTAGTGTATATTAGGTGGATACTGAATGAGATGCTGTGGGCCTGGTCCATGGATTTCTTTTGCCAACCTCCTCAGAAAAAAAGCTAACTCATTACCTGGGGTCATCTGTGAGCCTTCCTGGATTTAAATGTATGGAGAGACACTGGGAGTATAGTACAGTGGCACAAGGGCCTGCCTGGCAAGGGTAAGGTCCTGAGGAGAAAAGCCCAGAAAGACACTATGTTATGACAAAAAGTTTAACTAGGTGGTGGGATACAAGGTATATGATCAAACCAGGAGGGCAGTATAAGGGTTCGGTACAAGTTGCCTAAGGGGATGGAATTAGAATCCAGCCCTGGCGAGATTACCCAAACCTGGTGTAGGCAGGTGCAGTTGTAGCTTTGCCAGATAAGAGAGACCATTTAAGTTCCAGCCCATCATTTTCAGACTGAGATGGGACTTGTGTGTTCTTCGATCTTTTGTCTGAGACTTTGTTTGGAATACCAATTTTGTAAAGCCTTCCTTTGGGTTAAGAAGCAAAAGGGCAGGTCTGAGCAGGCTTATGCTCCATTTTGTTTCTGGTATAAAAGTTGATCCTGAGAAAATGCTCACAGTGTTAATTGCCAAGTTCACATTTTGACCAAATGTCTGATTTTCCTGAGAGGAGAAAACGCTTAAAGCTCCTTCTAACATTCCTCCCCCCACACACAATGACGTGATTTGCAGTGGCTTCTGGGTGATCACCATGGAAACATCTCTGTTCCATAACTTCACTTGGGATTTTCCCCATCTAGTTCACTTGTTCTGCCCTTCTAGACTACCAATCACTGCCCTTGAAGAAAGTAGGCATCTCGAGTGGGGCTTGGGAGTTGTCTCAGACAATGGTTTCAAACTCTGATCTAGGATGAACCTGGAAAGCAGATTTAAGGAGGCCTTTATTTCCAAGGTGATGCATAAGTATTCCATGCGTTGATAAGAACTCATGTTTGATGACACTCTTTAGTCTTACAGGCTGATGTGAATGTTTGCTCCAGAATCACAAAAAAAGGCTTGTGAGAACACAAGCTGCTAAGACTTAAGCCCCACGATGTGCATTTCTAACTAAGCTCTTGTATGATGCTGTTGATGCTTCAAGAACTACATTTCTTGAACTGCCTGTTGAAGACTCTAGTCCTAGGGAACTTCCCCTTTCACTGCCCCAACAAAGGTACTGCTGATGTGGAGAAGAGGAGCAGAACCTTCCCCTGCTGAAATTCTAAGCAGCTCTTTTCCGGGCTAGAGCCTCTTGGTATTTCTAGAAAGTTCCCTCAAACCTGTCTCAATATTCTTCTTTCCAAAGGAGCATTAACACCAGTTCTTGGAGAGCCGGCTCTGGATCCCTTTTCCTCCAGGCACTCATTGTCTCTCACTTAGCTCATCCCCACTTCTGTCTCAGAGAAAGCCTTTCTGAATAGACTGCAAAACAGATTCTCAGATGTGGACGTGAAGGAGGACTGTGGCTGGAGGGGAAGCCTCAGAACAGCTATGGCTGCTAGCAACATAATCTGTGTTTTCAGAAGGAAGAGATTTGATTTATGGCCCCTGCTGAACATTAGAGCTTGATCTTTCCTTTTAGGAAAAAAGAAAGAAAGAGAGAGAGAAAGGAAGGAAGGAAGGAAGGAAGGAAGGAAGGAAGAAAGAGAAGAAAGAGACAAAGAAAGAAAGAAAGAAAGAAAGGAAGGAAGGAAGGAAGGAAGGAAGAAAGAGAAGAAAGACAAAGAAAGAAAGAAAGGAAGAAAGGAAGAAAGAAAAAAGAAGAAAGAGAGAAAGAAAGAAAGAAAGAAAGAAAGAAAGAAAGAAAGTGCACTCATGACCTATAGGTGATGGCCGTGTCCCTGTAAGGGAAATGACACTTTTTGCCTTGCCACTCCAACCAAAATTTACCTGTAAAACTTTGCCTGGATTGGGAGACACTGACATCGTATGACTCAGGACTCAGAAAGATCTTGTCTGTTTGAGTTCCATTTTTTTAACCTTTCTCTTACAATTTTACTCTTGGGAAAACCCTTCGAAGGTCATCTGACTTGGAATGAGGGGAAATGGGGGGTCACGTGGAGGATAACAACACTAGATGTGGAAGGAAGAACTGCCCCTTGATTCATGCTGTTGTATCTTGGTGAGATTTTTCACTCTAATCCTCTTGAAAATCAAACTATTTAGTTTTTCTAAGCAGTAATCACATGTAGCACAGTGTATTCAGTTTCCTGCAGCCAAATAAGTTATGAAACATAGCGTGTTCCTTTCATCACCCTCCCAACATATTTTCTTTTAAGAAATGGAACTGCCAAACTCTTTGGTCAAGATTCGTACTTTCTTGGCTTGGGTTTTGGAGTGCTATAAACATGGAATGTGAGAAGTCTTCTGTTGGATAACCTCCCATAACAGATTCCTGCGAAAAACCCACCGGTGTGTGGGAGTTTGTTAAAAACAGTGGATAATATAAAAAGAGTACATTGCAGGGTAACACATATGTTTTCACTCTGTCTCTAAAATCGAAAGCCTTTATATTTGGTTCCAGAAAAGTCAGAGTGAGGGCACTGCCCACACAATCTGAGCTCCCCACTCTAAAATGAGAAATGTTACAATATGGTATGCTCCCCGCACTCATGGGACAGGGCCAAACTTCTGCTTTCTTATTTACCACTTCATGGAGGAAAAGGAAAGATGACATTTTATGCAACAGTGACTGAGGAAACATTTTTCTAAATGTTTCATCATTTAGTTTTCCCTTCATTTCTGCCAACGGCTACCACGTGGCTCTCCAAGTGTGTCTCTCCAAAGGGCAGCCCCATGTCACCTGGCAACTTGTTGTAACAGAGACTCAGTAGGGCCAAAGAAGACTTCCTGGCTTGGAAACTCGTGTGACAAGGCTGGCGTGCTCTTGCTCAAGGGCACAGATCCCAGGCAAATCCGATTCCTGTCACTTTAACCTTACTGACAGCTGAAGGGTGTGATGTGGGCATGGGACATTCATGAACAGACAGATGAATCAGTGCTTTCCAGGGGAGCCCCGGATGGACTGCCCCCATCAACTAGACTTCAGCAAACGGTCCTGTCAGGCTGACTCTACTGTTCCTTTACTCCCAGATCTGGCCCACCAGTGTGAGAATCTTCCCCCACCAATTGCACATCTGGAATATTGACAAGGAACACAAAACCACTACCCTGGGCTGGGTAAATTATCACAAGTACTTTCAAAGACGCAGGGTTTGTTCCAAGAGCTAGTGATTTTGCAATAGTAAGCAGAAACCACAAAGAGATACCCAAGAATTGCCGGTGGATTTAGTTTGTGTTGATGCAAACCGACTGGGGTCACTCCTAGAATATCAGGTGCTGATCTCTGTGAGCAGGAGGTGCAGAGGCAGGTAACTTGTGACGTGGGGATTGGTTTATACAGTGAGCATCGCAGTGACCAGTTATGCATCATAGTGCGATAAGAACTGGAACAGGAACTATTACCTGGGCGACTAAGGAGCTGAAGTGTTCTGGCTGTAGCCCACCATCTGTTTCATGCTGAGATCAAGTCATTACATACATATTCAGGAAACACTGATCAAATATCTGGTGAATTCAATAATTGCCTGAATCCTTACCTGAAAAAAGTGCCTGAGAAACTAAAATTTTAGGCCACAGAAAAGCCAAGGAAAATTTACTCTAGTTGGAAGTATGAGAAAAAGATGATTTGAAATTCTCGACTCTCTCCTGTGAAGCAGCAAACATTTCTAAATTAATAATTAGAAGAAAGAGATTCTTCCTTATTGATTTTTTCCACAGGATCAATATCTCAATAAGCCCTCATCCAACACACTGATAAGGGCTCTTCGTCTGTATTTCACACTCTCTAAAGGACCTCTCTTCTGCATAACAAGCGTCACATTCGGTTTTACCTCATCTCCATTCACTTACATTCCTTAGACCCTCAAGACTGTAGCTCTGTAATCCTTTTTTTTTTTTTTTTTTTTTTTTTTTGTACAAAGGAAACATGGGTGACTACTATAAGCTCCACTTCTAGATGCAATAAGCATAAATGTAATGTTTTGACTTGGTAAAAAAGCAGGTTCTCACTTGCTGCCACTGTGAAAGCTAAATTTAAAATTAGAGCTCGGATATCTTTTGTTTTGTGTAAGGTTCGCTCCTATGAGGTCAGAGAAAATGAATGCAGTTAGGTGGATATACTGTGATAACAATGAAGGGGAATGCAGAACTGGGTCTGTCACTCTTATAGTTATGGTTTGTGTCTGGTCGTCACCCCAAAGCCTCATGCGGTCATGGGGCAGGCTCCTACAGTTTATGATTAATTCATGATCCATTGCTGGGATTATGGGTGTGAGTGCTACCCCCAACCCGGGGCAGAGAGCCTGAATGCAGCATAAGGAAGGAGGTGGGGGCTTACTGGCCGCTGCTTCTGCTGCTGCCTTCGGGCTCTTGCTCTTCTGCTGTGTCCTGCCACCATGATCTGCTCCTCTCTGCCCTGTGCCATCCTACCTTAGAGCCAGCTCATTTTGGACTGACCCCTCCACAAACTGTGAGCTCAAAAAACATATCTGTCCTTGATTTGGAGGGTCTGGAATTTTGTCCCTGCAATAAGAGAAAAGTAACTGAGACGTTTGCCAAGGCATAGTTGTCCTTCCCTTCACTCTAGCTCTCCCAGCATCCCAAGCAAGAGTCTGCCTCCCTGGTTCCAAAACATGGAACCTGACATTACCATAAATTTAAAAACTGGATTCAAAAGAGGATCAAACTGCAGACCGTGATGGGGCAAAGCCTCGTGCTGTTCACTTCTGTCCAGACTCTGCCACTGAGCCTCCTGCGTCTTTCAGCTTCTTGGCAGCCAGTGGAAGCAGCTACACATTTTACCACTGCATGCTGGCAAGACCAAGCCAGGTGGTATTATTCCTTCACCCCTCTTGGAGTTCTGACAAGGATTTACTAAGGGCTGATAGATAACAGTTATACAAGTTAAAAGCAAGAGAGACAGAAATGGATGGGTCTCTGTGTATATTTTTGGGCCAGATTTTAGAAATCCCATACACAAGCAAAAAAGGATGACAACTTTTTTGAATAATTTACCTACATACATAACCTATTTTATGTTTTGGACGAGTGATTAATATTTTCACTTGATCCAGCTTACAGATTTGAAACCTTCCCCTGCAGTTTAGCTTCATCTTAAAAGATCCTGTTGACGTGATTTACTATACACACTGCAAGGCTGTTCTCCTAACACTGGATTATACTGTAGAGCACAGGAAGATATTGCAGCACCTGGGAAATGCAGAGAAGGAAAAACAAATGCAAAATAGATAGTCCCTTCAGGAAAAGAAGATTCAGCTGTATTTTATGTCTCCAAATATTCCATTCAAAGCTCCTCTGATGTGTAGCACATCTACAATGCCATAAACTTATATTTAAAAAAAAACCTTTAAAATTACCTTGCTAATTTCTTCTATTTCTGCTGAGAAATAAAGTCTTGCTTTTAATAATCAGACCAGAGGTTAGTCCTTGTGGGCATTCAAGTGTATCTTATTTGGGACCCTTAGCCGACTCTGAGTTTATAGATTTGACCACATAATTTATTGAGAATGCTGGAAGCTCCCACTGTGTGAGTTGTTGACTCACCATACAGCTCGGACTCCAAGTTACAGGTTTGAATCATCACGTATTATGAACCTTGCATTTTTGTGTGTGTGCCTGAATGTATGACCATACTTACTATCTCAGCAGGCCTGCTGTGTACATTTTTTTTGCTTTTTAGTGTATGTAGTTGTTACAGGGTCTCACTGTGCACTAAGCAGTGATTTCCCTGCTTTCAGCTTGGCCATCCCTGGGATTACAGGTGTGTGCCACTACTCCTGGACTCTGTGGCTGGCTTAGCACACCCCGAAGGCCAGTGCTGGCGTGGCCTATGGTGCCTGAGCTTGCCTGAGCAGGTGCTTCAGTCTACTAGGCTATCTCGCTGGCCCCTGCTGTGTGTTTCTGAGAATTGCCCATGTTCTGTTCGCCTTCCTCTGCATACCACTCGTCAGGCCTTCTCTGGATGCTTTGTTAGGTGCCAGGTGTGTTTATTTGTCCTGGGAATCTCAGGAAAATGAGCGGAGCACTTGTGATCCCGCCAGAGAGAGCCACTTTCCCTGCACTGATCTTTCTGTGGTCTTTCACTTGGAGGTCTGCTTCCACCTTTATTGCCCATTGCTGCATCTCTTGGGTTTGCCCACCTCAGTCATGCCAAGAACACAGTGTCAAATGCAATGAGTGTGTTTCACAGTCACTGGCATCAGAGGGCCCTGTGGACGATCACAGCTAACCGTGGAAACGACCCTATATGCTACAAACATACTGAGTGGAATAATACAAACCAAGAGGGCAAAATCTGCAGAGAGGGCTGGCCCACCCTGGGATGAAGGAGTCTGTCAGACAAGAGGAGTGTGGCTGGGACAATCTCCCAACTTGCACAAGCAGGTCTTCAGTAATTTCCACAAATTTTATTCAGTAAATATCTCAGAGGTTTGTACTTTTTAGGAGAACTTTCCACAAACCTCTGGTGGATAATTCCGAGCTCTGCATTCTGGTCGTGTGTGCTCTGCTGAACCTGCTGCTCCCTGTGGGGCTCACATGCCAGCAAGTGGAAAACATACACTTCTTTCACTGAAAAGGTCACATTACCTGGAAACTTGGCTAGAGATAATTGCCCATAGTTGCCCCCAATCTGAATGCTCTGAGAATACCTTTGTCCACCATAATACCACACCCTTTCCCGCTCTCTTTTCCCTCTAGCCCTCCCTAGGCAGCCATGGTTAAAGGATGTGCTTTCCAGTAAGCTGCTCCCTGCTACTCCTGCTGCCTGCACCAACACTTAGCGAAACAGGCGGGAAAGAAATTCTGCCTTCTCAAAGCCAGCATATCATAGAGACAGCACTGATAATTCAGCCAGCAATTTGGCAAATCCCAAACTTCTGAAAGGAACCAGAGGAATGCCTAATCAAAAGGTCCTTCTCATTGCTACGGTTGCTTCTATTAAGCTGCCGCTCCGAAGTTCCTGTGAAAAGACCTACACACTGGATGGAAGTTAGAGAGAGGAGAATGTGTGGTCAGCAGGGAGCTGAGCAAACCTGCAGGAGAGAAAGACAAAGTACTAAGGTTTTCCATGATGCCAAGTAATTTCTCAACAGAGCAGGGAGAGAGCTGGGTGGCACAGCACCTGAACATCAGGCAGACAGTTGTGAGTTCAATTCCCAGGAGAGAGAGAGAGAGAGGGGAGGGGGAAGAAGAAGAAGAAGAAGAAGAAGAAGAAGAAGAAGAAGAAGAAGAAGAAGAAGAAGAAGAAGAAGAAGAAGAAGAAG